>MU735231.1:8634-29712 GCA_026770625.1 Nicotiana glauca
CTTCCCTTCTTTACCTCGAAATACCTATCCACCATGAATCTAGTATTCACCCCTTGGATTGCACATGCAAATACAACCCTACCTCCTATTATACCAGATGTTCAACCCATGCAAACCCCTAACTCTCATCAAACCCAAAATCAAATAGAACAAGCAATGGAAGAAGAAATCGACCCAGTAAACTTGATCACTCAAAACGTAGTCAAGGATTCAAACCTAGACGAGCTAAAAATCTTTCTATTTATGGAGAGGCAAGAGCAGAAGAAAATTCTCTACTGTCCACTGGCACTATACAAGTGTACAATGGACATAAGACCCCCAGCAGATCCTACTGTAGGAAAATACGCGATGATCATTATTCCTTTTCAGAGGAGGAATCCCATCTTTCCAAGGAGGATAAGGAAGAATGGAGACCTGAGCAACCTATTGTTAAATATGAATAGATCGACCACCTTCATTATTTGGAATATAAGAGGGGGCAACAATGACAGTTTTAGACTAAGTTTTAGGGATCTTTAGATACTCATCACCCTAGTATGTTTACCCTACTTGAAACCAAGATGGACAGTCATCTTCCACTCCTCAATCCTTTTAGATTCACCAACATGATTGAGATACCAGCAGATGGGCAGTCAGGAGGTATGATTATCTTGTGGGATCACACCAAGGTCATGGTTCATAGCTCTGTTCGTCGAAGCTAGGAAATTAGTGCTACTATTGAGGTATTTTCCCTTAACAAAACTTGGTATTTTACTTCTATTTAATTCTAGCACTGACAGCAATCTTAGGAATACTATATGGAACAACTTATTAGAATGCATGGTGTAATTAGAGGTCCCTAGGTGATAGGGGGATTTCAATTATGTCCTAAGCTCCATTGAGAAATTAGGAGGTAGTAAAATTAGTCAAAATAGAGCTAAGGTCATGTGGGATTTTATTAACTATTGCAACCTAATTGATCTAGGTTTTAAAGGTCCTAAATTTACTTGGTCTAATAAAAGGAAAAAAGAAAAGGTCTTATTCTAGAAAGATTAGATAGGGTATTTGCTAACAAGGAATGGGTTGAGCTATTCCCGGAAGCTTACATTACCCACCTCCCTAGGATTCACTCGGACCACAACCCCCTATTGATCACTTGAAATCCTAAAAAATGTACCTCCTTTAGAAAACCTTTCCGTCTAGAAACATTTTGGTGTCATCACCCGAATTTTATAAATCTCGTTAGGAATAGTTGTAGTAACTCCAATTATATTCACAGCTCCCAAAACTTTAGTCAGTGGAGCAAGAAACATTTTAGAGATACTCACCGTAAGAAATCTAGGATTATTGCTAGACTCAATGGTATTCAATGCTTCAATAACTATCACTCAAATTCCTTTTTACAAAATTTAAAATCCAAACTTCAACAAAAGTATAGGGATATTGTTATATTAGAAGGTGATTACTGGAAAATTAGAGCCAGAATGTCCTGGGTTCAAGAAGGTGATGCGAACACAAAATTCTTCCATATAAGTGCAACCAATAGAGCTAGGAAAAACAAAATTGCTTATTTCAAAGATGATTGTGGTAATTGGATCAACGATCCTAGGAAAATCCTAGATCACACTCTCAACTACTTTGTCAATGCCTTCAAAACTGATCATTTTGCCACTAATTTGTCTCTTATACAAAACAATACTAAGATTTTCAATAACATTGATCTCTCTATCCTTGATGACCACCTTTCTAAGGGTGAAATTTACAAGGCAGTCTTATCCTTCAAACCATTTAAATCTCCAGATCCGGATGGCATACATCCCTTCTTCTACCAAAAATATTGGAACATTATAGATAAATCAGTTATAGACCTATGTACTCAAGTGTTTAGTACTCAATCTCTACCTCTTGATATCAACAACACCTACATTTATCTAATTCCCAAAGTTTCCAATGCCAACAACCTGAAAAACATTAGACCCATAGGTCTTTGTAATACTATTTACAAAATCATTGCTAATCGAATTTAACCTTTTCTCAATCATATTATAAGCCATTTCCAAGCTAGTTTCTTAAAAGGAAGAAGGTCTTCTAACAATGCCATCATAATTCAAGAGTTGATGTGCCATTTCAAAAAAATGAGAGGGAAAAAAGGTCACATGATGTTAAAACTAGACCTGGAAAAAGTTTTTGATAGATTAGAATAGTCCTTCATCTATTTAACCCTCTCTCACTTCCAATTCCCTGATAATATAAAGAAACTCAACATGAATTGTATCACTACTAGTAACATTGCCATTTTGGTAAATGGGAACTACAACCTCTTTCTTTGCTCCAAGTAGGGGTATTAGGCAAGGCTGCCCCCTATCACCCTTTATATTCATTTCGTGTATGAAAATGCTACCCATCTAATCTGCCACCAAGTGGACATCAATCTTTGGGACCCTATTGGCCTTAACAACCACCACACTAGTATATCCCACTTAATTTTTGAAGATGATTTTACCCTCATGGCAAAAGTTGATAAAAAAAACCACCAAACCATCAAAAAATGCCTCAATATTTTTTGCAATATGTTTGGTCAAAAAATTAATAGAGGGAAATCAAAGATTTTGTTCTCCCACAATTATCATATCCAAGACTCCAAAGAAATTGCCTCAGGATTTATTATCAGCACAACCAACAAATTTGGTAAATATCTGGGTTTTCTAATCCTTAACAATACCCCCAAAGCAGCTGACTACCAATTCATAATCGATAAAATGCGGGCCAAACTTTCAAATTAGAAAACCAATTTTCTAAACATAGAAGGAAGGACCACCTTAGCCCTTGCTACCCTCAATTCTATTCCAAATCATGTCATGCAGTATACATTACTCCCCACTAAAACTCTTAAGCTTATTGATCAAATACAAAGAAATTTTATTTGGGGCACCACTTCAAACCAAAAAAAATTGCATCTCATTAACTGGAACACTATTACTAAACCTAAAGCTATAGGAGGACTAGGAATCAAATATGCTCTTTCTAAAAATAAAGTCTTACTCAGTAGTCTCTCTTGGAGACTTATTAATAATTCCTCCTCACCCTGGGCAAACCTCCTAATTCACAAATACTGCAAAAAGAATCTCAAACACACCTCCTTCATTTGGAGAAGTGTTGTTACTAGCTGGAAAACTTATAATCAAGGTATTCAATGGCTTCCTGGCAAGAACTCTAATCTTAATAGTTGGGAGACCCAATGGATCCCTCAACTCCCAACCCTTAGAGCTAGCATTGAGGGACCTTTAAAGTGTAACGAAGCAACCCTTCCTATTAAGAAATTATACCACAAAGGAAGGTGGAATTTTTAGGAAACTTCCTTTACTGTTCCTCCAATAATCATGGACAAAATTAACTCTATCCCTCTACCCCTTCAAAGTATTGATACACCCCTTTGGAGACTCAGCCCAAATCGGTTATTCAATACTAAATCTTGATACAACTTACTAAACATAGGGGTCACTAGTAAGCAAAACTTTGAGTGAATTTGGAAAATGCCTTGTCCTAACAAAATAAAACATTTATTTTGGCAAATACTCCACAATAAGATTCCTTGCCGCTCATATCTCCATTATATTGGAATCGATATAGACCCTAACTGCCCTAGCTGTAAAGAGCAAGAGGAAACCATCACTAATATTTTCCTCACATGCCCCATCGTCTCAACTATATGGAGAAAATTCAACATCACAAACATATTCACTAATCAGGACAACCACTGGCTAACCAAGTTGAAAGATATAAAACCTACCACCCTAAAGATTCCTTAGAGTAACCTCCTACCTTTTATTATTTGGGAAATCTGGATCAATAGAAATAACAATAACATAAACAACACACACTATTCCTCGCGTATGAAAGATATCTCTAATTTAGCTTCTGAATTCCACTTTTTTAACTCCACTGGCTCGACAATTGCGGAAAATTTAGCATTAACATAAAATGGTATCCCCCACAACACGACTGGTATAAACTCAATACGGATGGTGTATTCAAATAAAAAGGGAACAAATCTGGTATTGGGGGAGCCTTCTGTAGCTATAAAGGAAAATGGTTATTAGGTTTTCAAAAAATAGATAATGCTCTTTCACCTCTGCATCATGAACTCCAAGCAATCCATGAAGGGATGAAAATAGCAACTCGTTACAACCTATTTCTACTAGAGATCGAAATAGACTCCATCGATGCTATCCATACACTAAACAAAGATCACTTTGTCGTGAGTAATGTTGTTAATTCATGCAGATTACTGATGCTCCAGCGGAAGGACCTGTCCCTACGGCATAACTTTCGGGAAAGAAACCAAGTTGATCATCTTTTGGCAATAGATGCATGCAAAGACATATTTTGGCAGGCATGCAAGGAGTCGGCTAAACTGCATCCAGCACCTCCTCTTTTTGTAAACTCACATCTTGCTAAAGATCTGGACGGTGTCTACTTTTCCAAGAAGTCACTAGACATAACGGCTTGTAATAGACAAATACTTTTAGGCAACCAAAATATCACAAACATTGGACTACCAAGTTGTGACAAGTTTTATTCTCAAGGTTTATGTACTAGGGACAACCTCTAATATTTATATAATATGAATATCCTTGCTATATAAAAAAAAAAGAAATCAATCAGTTTCAAAAACTATTTTGAATTCTGAAGATGAATTGGAATAATTACAATGTATTTTTGTAATTTTTAATTTGGAATTTCTATCTGGTTCAAACCTGGTTTGCGAGAGGCGATCAGGAGAGACGGAATGATGGAGGAGAATCGTAAATCTTTTATATGTTTTGTCAGGGGTATAATGGTTATATTATTACAAATTTTTTGTTAGCTGGCTACCAAATTAAAAGTTTTTAAAATAGGGCAGGTTAAAAGGTGGCATAAATATAGGGTATGGTTGCAAATCGCCCTCACTATACTAGCAAGTTCACGTAGTTCCATATTGGGCTTGTAATCTTAAAATGGGCTTTTCTCGTGTGGTTGACCTAACTAAGATGCGATTGTCACGACCCAATTTCCATACCCGGTCGTGATGGCGCCTCTTGCGAAGACAAGGCCAGCCAACTAACCCAAATCCTCTCTTTAACCATTATTAAACATAGATGAATAGAAAGAACAACTTAATGGCATTAACAACTATTAATTACAATCCAACACAGCTCGACCGGGCGTCACAAGTTACGAGCATCTAAAGAATCCTAACACTATTGCAAGATCAGTAATATACAGGTTGGAATTTAATAACAACGGAAGAAATACGGTGCCGCGAACGCTAGCGGTCACCTTGCTCAGCTATAATAGTAATACCTTCAATCCGCTATTAACCCGCTACTGGGTGAACAATACCTGCAACGGCACGCGAGGTGCAGGGAGTAAAGTGAGTACTCCAACTCAGTGAGTAATAACAGTAAATAATAACTGAGCAGCAGAAATCACGTAAGGCACTCCATCATGCTATAAAGAACAGTGCAATCCTTTGAGAAATCAGTAAACCATGAAATCCTTTAGAAAATATCTGGGCTCAGTTAAAACCTCTTTTGAAAATATCTTTTTCAACAGTTAAGCAAATGAATGCATAATCAGATAGTGCAAGTCCGCACGCAAGTCAGCCCCTCGGGCACAACACTCTATTAACTAATAACACCAGGGTATCTGGTAAACAGTGCAAGAAATAGCATGGATGCCAATGATATGAGAACGTTGAATGTCATGACAAACATTACAAAATAAGAACAAATGCATGAGTGCAATGCAATGCATAAGACGGTACACTCCGGTATCCGATGCCGCGTGCAGCCCGATCCATTTAACATCGACGGCGCTCATTAGGGGTGTGTATAGATTCCGGAGGGGCTCCTACAGCCCAAGAGCAATAATCAAGCCATCTCGTGGCATCAAGCAGGCCCTCGGCCTCAATATCAATACAGTGTCGTTGCGGCATGCATCCCGAGCCAACCAGATATCCAAAAGCCACTATAACACTGCTGCGGCGCGCAACCCGATCCATGCTCAGTCCAGAAATGCACATAAGCCACTTGGGCACATTTTAAAATAACAGTTCTCAGCTCAAAACGGAAATAAAATATTGTTCAAGTTTTCCAAATCTTAGAAAAATAGCTGAGTTTGCAAAACCGTATTAAAACCTTGTACTGAGACCAAATAATATGCAAAGTAATGCAAAAATAGTGATACCACTCCCCGAAGGATCCAAATAATCGGCACGAAGCCCAATATATGGCAATCAGCCCAAATCTTGATAGCATCAAGTAAGTTTCAATCAATTACGCAGTAAAATAAACAACTGGGACGGACCAAGTCACAATCCCCAACGATGCTCTACCCCACGCTCATATCCGGCGTGCAAGTCACCTCAATACAGAACTATGATGTGGAAATCCGGGGTTTCAAATGCTCAGGATATCATATACAAGTATTACTCACCTTGAACCGGTGAAATCTCTAGCTCGCGACGCCTTTGCCCCTCAAATCGGCCTCCACACGCGTCGTATCTAACCAAAAATAGAGCGAATACATCACAATATGCTAAGGGAACAATACCCAATCGAAAACAATCGAGAAATAGCAAAAATCTCGAAACTAGCAAAACCCGAGCCCTGGGTCCACTTCTCGAAATCCAAAAAATTTTACATCAATACGATCCTTATCTAGCCACGATTCTATACATATCAAATTCACAAGAATCGGAGTCCATTTGACCCCTCAAATCACTAGTTTAAACTCTTTTAAGTTTCAAGCCATAACCTTTATTTTTAACCTTTAATTCCTTGGGTTTTCAGTGTTAATCGATGTTTATACACAATAATATCATAATCTAAGTCCAAGAATCCATACCTGATGATAGCCCTCGAAACCCTCTTCAAAAATCGCCCAAAATCTCCTTAGTCTGAAGTCCAAAATGTTTCTTCTCTTTCAAAATCGTGAAAACACTGTTCACTTAAACCCAGCCAGGTTTCCGCTTCTGCAGTTGGGATACCGCACCTACGGCCCCCGCTTCTACGTCAAAATAACCACTTCTGCGGTCTAACTTAAAGTCCCCAGGACCGCTTCTGCAGTCAAAAACCACTCCTGCGATATCCGCTTTTGCGGACTGCCTTTCGCTTCTGCGAAAATTGCCAAGCCCTCAAGGACCGCTTCTGCGACCTCCCCGCCACATCTGCAGAACCGCCTCTGTGGTCCCTTTTCCGCAGATGCGGAAATGACAGAACAGAAATTCTTAAACATGCAACAAACTCCAAACTCTCCGTTAACCACCTGAATCCACACCGAGGCCCCCGGAACCCCAACCAAAAGCACAGACATGTTCTATTACCTTATTCGAACTTGCTTGAATCATCAAAACACTTTCGTTAACATCGAAATCATCGAATTTCACAAAATCAAAGCCTAAGTTTATCAAATTCTTCCGAAACTCACATTCGATCAAAAACCCGAGCTAAAAACCTCCGATTCAACTGAAATTTTGCACACACATCACAAATCACCTAACGAAGCTACTACAACTCTCGGAATTCCATTCCGAACCTCGGATCAAAATCTCACCTATAAACCGGATATCGCCAAAATGCTAACTTCACCAATTCAAGCCTAATTCTACACCGAACCTCCAAAATTACTTTCGAGTGCGCTCATAAGCCTCAAATCATCCCTCGAAGCGAACTGAATCGTCGGAAATCACATCCGAGCCCTCTAACTCACAAGTCAACATTCGGTTGACTTTTCCAAACCAACATTTCCTTAAAGAGACTAATTGCCCCATTTCCTACCAAATCCAATCCGAGTCAACTCAAACTCACCCAACAAATATAACAATTCACGAAGAAGAAATAAACGGGGAAAACGGGACGGAAACACATGAGACGACGGGTCAGGTCGTCACATTCTCCCCAACTTAAACTAACGCTCATCCTCGAGCATACCCAGAGTTGTCCTAGCAGCCAACCAATAGCTGAATAACCTTACCAAGCATATACCCGAGGTGATCCCACGTCACCCTATCTTGCATAGGTCCGATAACACAATATAGCTGAAATCTCACAACCCACCTAGACCATGACCCGTAGAACCACATCGCACTTTCCGAAATAGTACGCAAGACCAGAACCTCACAAATATACTGAGGATAAGTCCGAAGCAGCTGTAATAACCCATACCTGCAACCTCCGGTGCAATTCTATGATATGCCACATAGCTCAAACACATGCAACGATAACTCCCATTCACGGCAGATGTCCACAACAACCATATACCGATAGAAACCTCTTATTAGCTAAAGTCTCATTCCAACACTTTCATATCCTACCAATGATAATGAAACACACAGCAAACTGTAACCATTTCTTAGATCAACCACTCATGAAACCACTTCCCTTTTGACTAATACCACAACAGATTTCCAAACCAAACCTCGATATTACTCTTCCAACAAGCTGTAATCAAATTTGTTCGTATTCATTAATGACTCCCACGATCACCTCGAATCCAACACACCACTCTAGGGATATGACACCTCATCACAGGCCTAAGCCACAACTTGCATAATCCACGCACCAATGAAGGGCGGTCTGAACATACTCAAATTATGACAAATGACTCAAACAAAAGAGTTGTAACTCAAACTCCTCAGTACCATCACAACACAAGGCTGGGACACCGTCCCACACCATAGAAATAGAATACCTGAATTTACCCCGAAGGGTTTAATCTCCACGTCGCCTCACTAAAATGCGCGATCTTATCCAAACACTGTTACACATGAAGCACCTCAAGTCGCTATACTCGAAATTGACAACCACGCACGATTGATATCTGGAACCCAAACAAATCATTATACCCATGGTGAAGCAAGTAATATACACCATACGATCTTGAAAGGACACAACCGATGCGCCATTCGTCGAGCAACACCCAATACGGACTTTCCTTAGAAACTAGGAAGCAAGGCATACAAAATAGCATTTGGAAAACTATTCTCAACATCACACTGTTGCGGCATGCAACCCGACCCAGATAACATACCCGTGGCGGCGTGCCACCAATCCACACAAATATCTCATATAGGGAGATGCACATCGAGCCAAATTTGCTCATTATAACAAAATACTGAGTATCAGTCGTAAACATACTGAGTGCATAATGATACCTACTTATAACGTTGTAAGCTACAAAACTCAACTTCCACTATGAATGTCGATAGCACCGCACTATATGGGCCCACGGTCCGAAAATCATAACGCCTCACAGCACAGAAAAAGTAACTCATAGATCTCCCCTGATCACTAGCAGGTTCAATAACAATCGAATCAACCTATCCTTCATCAATACAATCTGAGGCCAACCAAGCCAACTCAAGCTAAACACGTATCCAATCCGCTTACCAACAAACTCATTATTAAAAAGCCTGAAGCTGCTCTTTCCACTACTATAACTCATGCCGGAGCCGTACGATACAGTGTCCGATACCAAATCAATACCGAAATCCACAATCTCGCCCGGCGACATGCCCGACCACAAGGAACGCATTCAAAAAAGTCCCTCAATTCCAGAATTGAATCAATGGTAGAAACTTCTATAATGACATCCGTCACAAGGGCCCAATTAAGGAAAGCAATCCTTCCCAGCCGTCTGCTGGTCTTTGGAACACAACCATTCTGCTAGAACATAGTCCGATGCACCTCGCCACGCAACCTATGGCATTTTCCGACATGATTCATAGCACAATAGTCTAGAATAACCCAACATGGAGACAACCAGTGTACACACCAATATCATATCCAAAATCTAATATACCAAGCAAAGAAAGATCCACTCGGGCTTCCAAATCCCAATAGCCGCTAACGGTACCAATACATACGATCCATAACCACTACATAGCCTGAACATGAGAACTCTCAGTCTCCAACTCCATATAGCACACGAATCAATGTACCTGATCCTAACTTCCGCCGTATGAATACATATCACATCTCAAGTACCCAATCATTCCATGAAAGATATTCTTACAATTTCCCAGTGCCATCAAACCACTCAGTCATCAGCAGTCGATCTAACAAGAAAACGCCGCAATACTACCAAAGTATCATCAGTTAAGTCACATTACCCCTTTCCGAGATAAATACTTTCGTCAAATCACTTCCAATTAGCAGTATCATTTTTTCCTTCGTTATCTGAGGCTACTTTTCACTTAAGAGTTTTATGAACTTTTTTTCAGAACTGAACTGTAACTCACCTAGCCAAAAACTTCCACTGATCCCATTTGGAAGAAAATCATTACGCATTCCATGCTTCTCATGCCCATAGAAGATATATACATCTCCAAACCACGGTGAAAACCTAACAAGAATTCTTCCCCAATTTCCTTTGCACAAGCTAAACTGTTAGGACTGAATCCTCCTATCCAAACCAAGCTAAACAAGCTGTCAGAACTCAAGAGCTTTGCTGCAACATACCTGTACAAACTCATTGCCTCGAGCACACACAAAGAATTAATCATATCCTTACCATACCGATTCGGTCTACCATCAAGCTATTCCATCTGTCTGATTTCCTTTGTGATTCATCATCCACTTGACATTCCTTCTTGCTGTAGCACCACAATGCCTCAACCCAGGCTTACCACACAAGACCCAAGCACGAGACCACACTGTCTAGACCCACAAGCCGCTGAATACTTGCTCAAATATTCCCAGAAACACCACATTCCCAAAAAAAACCTACTATGAAGAACTTCCTGTGAATCTAAATCTGTTACCTTTATTTTCCTGATACTGATACATAGAATCCCATAATTAACATAAAATATCACAAGTCTTGATCCTTTCCTAATGGAAACACAGTCTCTAGCCACATACACCACCTTAAGACACCTAATTATTACATGTAGAATCTTGGAACTCAATAAAACCATTCTCGAGAGTCCTTCTCTCTTATTCAATGGCAAATTACCTGACTTAACGAACAGAACCACTCGTGCCTTATTAGCCCTCTGACACCGCAGGATAAGATCTCATTCCAGTACAAACAACCATCTTCCTTCTCTATATACTGAGAATTCTTTATCAACAACAGCTCAAGACATCCTATTATTTTCTTACATCTACGAAGCACCATATAACCTTTGTCAAAAATTTTCTTTCACTCTAGCCATAGCCGGCTCACCCGCACACTCCAACTGAAGCCAACATAGCACATGCCCGTGCAATCAGCTAATCAACAGCAACCTCTCTAACTTGGCTCGAAGCCATATATCAGGGCATACTCAACAACTCATAACACTTTTACTCTAATGATACCACAATGCCATAGTGAGATTAAACTCAATTCATCTACAAGTTTGTGAAAACATAGATCATCTAGTACTAAAATCCTCGGCAAACCTCGCGTCCATACCCACATCCGTTGAGTCCACCCTCTAGAGTGACCCAAATTTATCAAATTTCAACATGTACCCTTCAATTACACATGAGATCTTCTAACAATATACATAATAATCTTACCACTTAAGAACACTCCGCAGGAGATAACCCACCTGCTTCGCCTCAATTAACATTTCTGCATACCTTCCACCGACATACACATTACACAGTCATTCAGTCTTCCTGGGTATGAACTCATACCGCCACATGAAATGCACTGCACTCCCCAACTAGGAGACACAAAAATATTCTTCACGCACCTATAACTCGGGCTATACCTCAAATCACAATAGAAATCGAACACTTAACACTTCATTTATTATCCAGTAGACTTCTTCGTCACTACCGAGTCATATAAATATATCTCGCTGTACTAACATACTCATCACATGAATACCAAACCGCCATTCCGGCTAATAGGGACAATACCGAACATATAAATTCAAAACACTTGCTCACACAATCAGCACCTCGATGCTCAAACCATGGCAAAGATCCGGCCTCAAGTCCTCCAGACTGGCCCAACATCAAACTCACGGAGAACACATCTCGCCCCTCGATTGGGGAATCACAAGCCATCAAGGCACATATAACACTGAGCGCTCAAATGCACATACCGACGTGTGGAAGGAATTTCAAGAGTTATATCTCAAGATGAATCAAGTATGCACGATAAGAATTCCAAGGATGGGAAGTTTTCCTTAAGGTTCGGCAGCCTCCCGAGGAGAAATACAGGCGTCCCCGTACCACTCCGCGAGATTCTACTAAACCTGCTCATGACTCGTGAGACCTAGTAACCTAGGCTCTGATACCAACTTGTCACGACCCAATTTCCATACCCGGTCGTGATGGCGCCTCTTGCGAAGACAAGACCAGCAAACTAACCCAAATCCTCTCTTTAACCATTATTAAACATAAATGAATAGAAAGTACAACGTAATGGCATTAACAACTATTAATTATAACCCAACACAGCTCGACCGGGGTGTCACAAGTCATGAGCATCTAAAGAATCCTAACACTATTACAAGATCAGTAATACACAGGTTGGAATTTAATAACAACGGAAGAAAAACGGTGCCGCGAACGCTGGCAGTCACCTTGCTCAGCCACAATAATAATACCTTCAATCCGCTATTAACCCGCTACCGGGTGAACAATACCTGCAACTGCACGCGAGCTGCAAGGAGTAAAGTGAGTACTCCAACTCAGTGAGTAATAAGAGTAAATAGTAAGTGAGCAGCAGAAATCACGTAAGGCACTCCATCATGCTATAAAGAACAGTGCAATCCTTTGAGAAATCAGTAAACCGTGAAATCCTTTAGAAAATATCTGGGCTCAGTTAAAACCTCTTTTGAAAATATCTTTTTCAACAGTTAAGCAAATGAATGCATAATCAGATAGTGCAAGTCCGCACGCAAGTTAGTCCCTCGGGCACAGCACTCCATTAACAAATAACACTAGGGTATCTGGTAAACAGTGCAAGAAGTAGCATGGATGCCAATGATATGAGAGTGCTGAATGTCATGACAAACATTACAAAATAAGAAACCGGTACCCGTTGCGACGTGCAGCCCGATCCATTTAACGTCGACGGCGCTCACTAGGGGTGTGTACAGACTCCGGAGGGGCTCCTACAGCCCAAGCAAAATAATCAAGCCATCTCGTGGCATCAACCAGGCCCTCGGCCTCAATATCAATACAGAACCGCTGCAGCATGCAGCACGAGCCAACCAGATATCCAAAAATCACTATAACACTGCTGCGGCGCGCAGCCCGATCCATGCACAGTCCAGAAATGCACATAAGCTACTTGGGCACATTTTAAAATAACAGTTCTCAGCTCAAAACGACAATAAAATATTGTTCAAGTTTTCCAAATCTTAGAAAAATAGCTGAGTTTGCAAAACTGTATTAAAACCTTGGACTGAGACCAAATAATATGCAAAGTAATGCAAAAACAGTGATACCAATCCCTGAAGGATCCAAATAATTGGCACGAAGCCCAATATATGGCAATCAGCCCAAATCATAATTGCATTAAGTAAGTTTCAACCAATTATGCAGTAAAATCAACAACCGGGATGGACCAAGTCACAATCCCCAATGGTGCTCGACCACACGCTCATATCCGGCGTGCAAGTCACCTCAATACAGAACTATGATGTGCAAATCCGGGGTTTCAAACGCTCAGGATATCATTTACAAGTATTACTCACCTCGAACCGGTGAAATCTCTAGCTTGCGATGCCTTTGCCCCTTAAATCGGCCTCCACGCGTGTCGTATCTAACCAAAAATAGAGCGAATACATCACAATATGCTAAGGGAACAATACCCAATCGAAAACAATCGAGAAATAGCAAAAATCTCGAAACTAGCAAAACCCGAGCCCCGGGTCCACTTCTCGAAATCCAGCAAATTTTACATCAATACGATCCTTATCTCGCCACGATTCTATACATATCAAATTCACAAGAATCGGAGTCCATTTGACCCCTTAAATCACTAGTTTAAACTCTTTTAAGTTTCAAGCCATAACCTTCATTTTTAACCTTTAATTCCTTGGGTTTTCAATGTTAATCCATATTTATACACAATAATATCATAATCTAAGTTCAAGAATCCATACCTGATGATAGCCCTCGAAACCCTCTTCAAAAATCGCCCAAAATCTCCTTAGTCCGAAGTCCAAAATGTTTCTTCTCTTTCAAAATCGTGAAAACACTATTCACTTAAACCCAGCCAGGTTTCCGCTTCTACAGTTGGGATACCGCACTTGCGGCTCCCGCTTATACGTCAAAATAACTGCTTCTGCGGTCTAACTTAAAATCCCCAGGACCGCTTCTGCTGTCGAAAACTGCTCCTGCGATGTCCGCTTTTGTGGACTGCCTTCCGCTTCTGCGGAAATTGCCAAGCCCTCAAGGACCGCTTCTGCGACCTCCCCGCCGCCTCTGCGGTCCCTTTTCCGCACATGCGGAAATGACAGAACCAGAAATTCTTAAACATGCAACAAACTCCAAACTCTGTGTTAACCACCCGAATCCACCCCGAGGCCCTCGGGACCCCAACCAAAAGCACATACATGTTTTATTACCTTATTCGAACTTGCTCGAATCATCAAAACACTTTCGTTAACATCAAAATCATCGAATTTCACCAAATCAAAGCCTAAGTTTATTAAATTCTTCCGAAACTCACATTCGATCAAAAACCCGACCTAAACACCTCCGATTCAACTGAAATTTTGCACACACATCACAAATCACCTAACGAAGCTACTGCAACTCTCGGAATTTCATTCCAACCCTCGGATCAAATTCTCACCTATCAATCGGATATCGCCAAAATGCTAACTTCACCGATTCAAGCCTAATTCTACACCGAACCTCCAAAATTACTTCCGAGTTCGCTCCTAAGCCTCAAATCATCCCTCGAAGCGAACTGAATCGTCGGAAATTACATTCGAGCCCTCTAACTCACAAGTCAACTTCCGGTTGACTTTTCCAAACCAATCTTTTCTTAAAGAGACTAATTGCCCCATTTCCTACCAAATCCAATCCGAGTCAACTCAAACTCACCCAACACATATAATAATTCATGAAGAAGCAATAAACGGGGAAAACGGGATGGAAACACATGAGACGACGGGTCAGGTCGTCACAACGATGCTTTTAGTTTTTCATTTTAATAAGGGACGTTTACCTAGTTATACTATATTAGAAACTTATTTACCTATGTTCTCTATTTTTGTTGTATTTAATAAGTATCTAGGTTTTTCTTATATATTGTGTAGATTGCTCCATAAAAGGCTTCCACACCCATTATTAATGTCTTCAATTAAGGGATTCAATTATATCATTTCCTTTTTTTTTCCTCTCCTCTTCTCTCTCCTTTTTTTTTGCAACAAAATTCCTTAATCTACGCCCAGAATCTCCATTTTCTCTCTTCCCATCATTGTCGGACAACACTGAAATAAAGAAATATTCAAAAATTGTATGATAAATGTATCATAATTATATTTAAATTGTATCAGGTACATCAATACGTAAAACTTAATTTTATCATACTTGTATCACAATTGTATATAACTTGTAGATGGTACATTAATATTAAAAATAAAACCTGATACAATACTAATAAATTAATGTATAATTTTCATATATTTGTGATACAAACTGTGAAATTCGTCACGATCTCACAACTGCTCATAATTCAAATACAAATTTGAAACAACCCAGAAAGAATTCTTACACAATTATGATACAACTTAAAATCGACTCTAAACTTAAACTGATACAATATCGTATTATACTTGTATTAGTATTGTATCATATATTATTTTAGGTACAAATTGGATAAAATTGTGATAGAATTCTAATTGATGATACAACTTTGATCTTCGTCTTTTTTAAGTTTCAATTTAAAACATCCACCTAGAATCATCTCTAAACTTAAATTATAATACAATATTGTATTTTAATAGTATTAGTAATGTATCGGAATTGTCTTAGGTATTGACGTATCAAATACAATTTATATATAATTATGATATCTTTATCATACAATCGTAATACAATTCTGAAACTTCATCTTTCTCGAGTTTCGTTAGGAAATTCAATCTAAAACCAACTTAATGTAGAGTGAAACTTACCCACAACTTGATTGTAGAACAAATCTTTGAATTTCTTCTGCAATTTTGGGGGTATAACAGTGGAAGAAGAGTGAGTAAGCGAGATTTTGGGTTAGAAAGATTATGAGTATCAATTGGGATTGCTACTGTGGATATTTACAAATATAGGTGATGATTTTGGGGTGGGTTTCTTACCGTGAAGGGATTTTGGGTAAGTATTATTTTTGGGTATCCTAAATCTAGGATATTTTGTGTAATTGATACCCACTATTTAAGGTATATTTCATTTCCTCTTTTTTAAGGTTTGGTAAATGTAGGTATATAAAGTAATTAATAAGGAACCTAAATAAAAGTAGTAAAAAGATTTCTATCATAGTATATCTATGTAAAAATTCCTTTTAATAAGTACAAAAAAGAATATATATGGGAACACAAAATATATCAAAATACAATAATTTCTTCATTTGTTTGAAATTTATAATTCTCGTATATAACATGTGTTGATCTATAAATTTGCAAATAATAGAAAAGCTTCTGATTAAGAACAAACATTAGATGTTTACTTATACAGAGACAAGAACTTGCATAAAACCTTTCCTTCGTCCATATATAAATGTACCTCAAAAAAGAAATATGTAACGAAAAATTTAAAATATAAATGAATAAAAAAGATGTCACGACCCAAAATCCATTAAGGATCGTGATGGCGCCGGACTCCACTATCAGGCAAGCCAACAATAAATAACTAGTAACTTCTCGTTTTTAATATTTTTCTGAAATTACTTCTTTTATGCGTTTAATCAATACGTGATAAATTCCATTGAATAAATGATAAAACATTTAACAATTTTAAATTTATGAATAAACCCATAGACATCCCCAGAACCCAGTGTCACAGGTGCATGAGCTATTTCTAAGAAACAATACAATACAACATCCGTCCGAAATACAAATGGACAGGAAGTAAATACAATATACTGGAAGGGACTATACTAGCTGGGGGCCGCCTCGAGTAATGCAACTCACCTAGTCCCAGTATCATCCGTGCTGCTACGCCCAGTTGGCTACTAGTAGTACATGAGCCTGTACAACAAAAATGCATAGATGTGAAGTATGAGTACAAATACAACGTGTACTCAGTAAGTATCCCGTCTAATCTCGAAAAAGTAGAGACGAGAGGTCGACTTCGATACTTACTAAGGGTCCAATAATGTTATATAATGATATATTAAATCGTGAAATTTTATAAGCATAATTTTAATCCAATATAGTAAAGCAAGTAAATAATTCTTTCTTTTATAGGAAATTTCCAAATTCCTTTCATCATTTATAATAATATTTTCAAGCCGGGAAGAGGCTATAACAACTTTAACAAGTTCAAGAAAAGCAATACAAGCATGCGCAAATCATGTCGAGGATGTACGACCCGAGCCAATAATATTTATACTTTGCACTGTTAGAGGGTCGAATGGCGCGAACCATAGATGCATCTATTTAATCTACCAAGGCGTTCGGCCCGTTCCAGAATTTAAACACGCACAGACAGTCAATCAAGGAGTCATCAGGACACAATTATCCAAAGAAAACCAATTTTCTTTTAGCAATTCAGGAAAATGAAGTTAAATTCCTTTTAGAAATTTATTTACCAATTCGATAGGATTTAAGCAGTTCAATCTGTCAATAGCATTACAAATATTCGAAGTACAACATGCTTTTGGGTCCTAGACTACCCGGACAATAACATAATAGTAGCTATGCATGGACCTTGTCACCTCGTGCGTATGTAGCCCCCACAAACAGGAGCACATAACCAACTAATTCACCTGAGGGGACATAACCTTTCTTACAAGGCTAGAAAGGAGACTCACCTCGCTCTGAAGATCCATAACCGGCATTCCACGCCCTTCCGAAGACTTGAATCGATGCCAAATACTCCAAAACTAGCCAATGATTATGCAAATTTATTAATATACGATAAACTACTCATGTTAATCCAATTTATAACGATTCCTAACACCGATCGAAATGTTGACAAAAATGCCCTCAGGCCCACGTGCCCTGATCCGAAAATATTTAAAGATTAAGCTTATCCATAATTTCACGAACTCAAATATATAATTTACTCTCAATTCCATACTCAAAATTATGGTCAAATTCCAAGAATATCAATTTATAGGTCTTTCCACCAAAATCCCAAATTTCTACCAAATTACATGCTAAAATCCATACATAATCAATGTATTTAACTCAAGATATATGAGATTAGCTTACCTTGTTGTTGATGATGAAAAATCGCACTTGAAGCTCCCCAAAATCGCCCGCACCAAATGAAAAATAGGGGGAAATGACCAAACCCATAATTTTTAAAAGGACCACTGCCTCCAGCACTTTCCACGCCTGCGGTCCTATGACCGCTTCTGCGGTTCCACAGGTGCGGGCCAGCCTTCCTCTTCTGCGGTTTCCTCCAGGCTCCATTTTTCTGCATCTGCAACCTTTCTAACACAGATTCGGTCCCGCATCTGTGGTGAAAATGACCGCATCTGCGGTCCCAGCTCTCTTCACGTCTGGCCGCTTCTGCGGTTCACCTCCTCGCTTTTGTGAGGCCTCTTCTGCAATAAATCCTCCTTAAAAGCAGTTATACCAGCAACCAGACCCCTTCAGCTATCTCCAAAATTCCAATTTCGATCTGTTAACCACCCGAAATCCACCCGAGGCCCCCGGAACCTCAACCAATCATATAACCAGTCCTAAAATACATTAGGGGCTTACTCGAGGCCTCAAATCATATCAACAACAACAACAACAACAAACCCAGTTTGATCCCAACGCAAAAATAAACAATCGGCCTCCAATCCAAGCTTTATGAACTCTAGAATCTCAAACTTCTACTTTTGATGTTTAAACCTATCAAATCACGTCCGATTGACTTCAAATTTTGTGTACAAGTCATATTGGACAATACGGACCTACTCCAACTTCCGAAATCGAATTCCAACACCGATATCAAAAAGTTCACCTGTGGCGATCCGGCCCGTTGTCACGTGAGTTACCACCCTGTTTCCCCCATATTATGTTGTTCTATGCTTCAATATCAGTATTTGAATGAATCAGATAGAATTGAATTGGATTTAGTTGAAAATGAGACACTTATCCTCTTAGAAGAAAGCTTGTTTTGGAAAAGTCAACTGGAAGTTGACTATTTAGTAGGAGGCTCGGATGTGAATTCTGATGATTCGGTTAGCTTTGGGGGATGATTTGTGACTTAGAAGTGAAATCGGAATTGAATTTGGAGTTTCGGTGTAGAATTAGGCTTGAATTGGCTAAGTTTGAATTTTGGCGAATTCCGGTAGATAGGTGAGATTTTGATCCGAGGGTTGGAATGGAATTCCGAGAGTTGAAGTAGCTTCATTAGATGATTTTGGATATGCCTGCAAATTTTCAGGTCATTCGGACATCGGTTGGTTGGATTTTTGATCGAATGTGCAATTCGGAAGTTTTTAAGAAACTTAGGCTTTGATTTGATGAAAATTGAGGATTTTGATGTTAACGATGGCGTTTTGATGATTCGAGCAAGTTTGAATACGGGAATAGATCGTGTTTGTGCTTTTTGTTGAGGTCCCGGGGGCCTCGGAGAGAATTCGGGTGGTTGAACGAGAGAATTTGAAGTTGGAAGTTTTGCTGGTTTTTGTTGCAGCAGGTATTTCCACATCTGCGGAAGGGAGACCGCAGATGCGGCTTCGTGAAAGCAGAAGAAGCTCTTCAGGTGCGAAAAGGTGAGGGTTCAGTAGTTCTGCATAAGCGGAAGTCTTGACCGCAGGAGCGGTATCGCGGGTGCGAGTTTTGGACCGCAGAAGCGGTCATTCCCCTTAAGCGAAAGTCCGCAGAAGCGGAAAGAGACGGCAGGAGTGGTAACCACAAAAGCGGTTGTGTGGTCGCAGAAGCGGATAGTTGCCTTAAGTGAAAGGTCCGCAAAAGCGGACGTTGACCACATAAGCAGAAGCCGCAAAAGCGGTATTGGATTCGCAGAAGCGAAAATCGACCTGGGCAGAAGGGTTTTAATTGATATTTCATCCGCGAGTCTATGTTATTTTTCCTCCATTGTTAAGCGATTTTGGAGCTTGGGAGAGCTATTTAAAGAGGGATTCAAGGAGGATTGATTGGAGGTAAGTTCCTTGGCCTAATTATTCAAGTTTATGGTAGAATTAACATGAAAATTGGTGGAAATTCATTGAAAAGGGAGTAAAGCTAGGGCTTGAGTTTTTGATATTTTAAATTGGGATTTGATAGGTCATTTGAGCTCGGATTTGGGAGCTCTTGGCATGTATGGACTTGTGGCAAGACGAGGAGTCCAGTAATGTAAATTTCATAATTTTTCGAGAAGTGGGCCCAGGGCTCGGGTTTTGCTAGTTTCGAGATTTTGATATTTTTTCGATTGTTTTCGATTGGGCATTGTTCCCTTAGCATACTGTAATGTATTCGTTGTGGTTTTGACTAGATTCGAAGTGCGAGGAGGTAGATTCAAGAGGAAAGGGCATTGCGGACTAGTCTACGGCCGGTTTGAGGTGAGTAATAGATGTAGATGATGACCTGAGGGTTTGAAACCCCGGTATATCACACTGTGACGCTGTATTGAGGCGAGACATGTACTCTATGGTGAGTGCGTGGTCGTTTGTGGACGGGACTATGGCTTAGTCCATCCGAGTGATGTCTATACTGTGTTATTTACTAGAAATTGGCTGGTAAACATCCTACTTGGATTGTTATGAACATATTTGGGCTGCGTGCCAACTATTTGGATCCCTTAGGGATTATTATTGCTGTTGCCATGAAATTGAGCATGTTTCCATGATATCAGTCCGGAGTAAGTACTTTCTATAAATGATTAGCAATCTTCTAAGGTTTTAAATCACTTAAACTATAATATCTATTAAAAATGGAACCGAAAATGGTAAACTTGATTGTGCCTGTGTGGCTTGCATGCATATATAACTGGACTGATT
>MU735234.1:0-11624 GCA_026770625.1 Nicotiana glauca
TGAGTAAGTAATCCTAGCTTCCTAGACATTTTAACATCCCAGGTCATTACAGTCATTGGAAATTTGAATTCAACTAAGTTAATAACAGATTCTATTGACAGTACAATTTATAACTTCAAATATTTACGTGCTTCTCCTAATGTACCCACTTGTGCGATTTTGTGATGATCAATGAAGAAAAACTCAGCTACAGCATGCAACATGAGCCCTAACTGATTTTATACCCAGAAACGTGCAATCCAAAGTGAATTCCATTTTTTAACATATTCACATTTTTTCGAGTGTTCAACTTCACACGAAAACTTGGAGTCAATTTCTACGTTAATGTTGTTTCCAAAACTAATAGTTCAATTAACTACTAAATACACTTTATCCTAGGCTAATTAACAAATTAATACAAACTAATAATCATAACAGTCAAAGTCCATATGAAAACAGTCCTAATTATACAGGCCATACGTCTATACATGTACAAATAGGAATTAAACTACATTAATCTATTACAATTAACATCTATTTAACTATCAATACACGACAATCTAAACAGGCAGTGTTCGAGGAGCCAAGGAATGAGCATTTTTATTTCCATTTCCACTTCATGAGCACCAATACAACATGAGAGAAGCAAATACCTGAATTTGAATGGACAAAGAAAACGAGAAGGTCAACAACTAGTAATATCACAAGCAGCAGTTGATTCACGACCAGAAATGAATTTAACACTCCAGGAAAGTTTCAAAACCAGGCAGCAAACAGATACTCAAACCCAAATAGACTCAAAAGTGAATTCACAGTACTTTTGAAGCCTCAGCAAAGCAAACTCATCCTTAAACCAATCTAATTAGACCCAAATTCATCCGAAATAAACCTCTGAACTTCAATTATCAGAATTTCAACCATTGAACCATCAACCAGATCAAAATACTCAAATTTCGAAAGAAAATTAAAAGTAATCTAAAAATATGCAATGAAACAGTAAAATTTTAGCTTTGGTTTTTTTCTATTGTTTTTGGATTTTTTGAAGGTTTGAATTTCAAAACTGAATCTGAAATTAGATAGAGAGCTTTTTGGGGGGAATTTTGGAGGCTGAAAAAAACTTCTTAAACAAGTAAAAGACTACCTATTTATAGATGTAACTTGGAGGGAAATTTAGATTCTAATGTTTACATATTAGTCTCTCTTTATTTCTACTTTTACCCCCTTTATTTCTAACTTGTGCTACAAGTAGCTACATTTACTTAGCCAAAATTTACACTATAGTCTATTCTAGAATATTCTATACCCTTTACAATTCCTGAATTACCCCTACTTCATTTCAGAATTTACTAAACTTGAATAAACTACCCTTTTCTATGCCCATATTATCCCTGAAATCATGTTGTAACTACTGTTAACCCATTTTATATACCCAAAATGCCCCCACTTTACTTTGTAATTACTGTCCTACCCCAGCCCCTTCAACAGCTATAACCAGTCTTTGAGATTGCCGGATTTCTAATCAATTACTGATCTAATCAGCTATATCCAATTTATACTCCTAATTATCAGAATCAATACTAATTTTAAACTATTATCGAAAAATTAATTAGAACCAATTCACACTTTTTAATAAATCAAACCACAAAAAACCAATTTTAAGCAATGCAATTATCCTAATCATTACTAAGAAATTTAAACCTAACAGTATTATTTTTAAAACTATTAACAGACATTTAAGCAAGTCCAAACAATAAACCCTAATTAAACTAATGACAAAATATCAACAGAAATCAATTAAAATAAAAACACAAGAAAACACAAGAAAATGGTCAAAACAAACACATGCAGAAACAAACAAAAAATAAAAGAAAAGAAGAGAAAGAAAAAGATGAAGAAAACTTATCTAAGGTTCCACCAGGAAATCTTGAACTTGTTCTATCACACTTGAGCCACAATTGTTTGAATCCTCTAGGATTCATGATCCATAACATCCCTAATGGTGTGTTTTCCAAAAGAAAACACATTATTAGGGGTATTACGGTCATGAATCAGCAAGAATTATGCTAGGGTTCTTGACCAAAATTTTGAAAAGAAAAATTCGAGGAGTTCTGGGCAGTTTCGAAACAAATGGGTATGGGGGTCGGGTAGAGGAGGCTCAGGCGGTGTTGGGGTGTTATTTTGGGTGAGTTTGGGTGAGGGGGGTTGAGGTGTTTTATTAAAAAGGGGTTGGGTTTTAAAATTTAGAAAAATAGAAGCCCGAGCAAAATCTGCGGTTGCATTCTGTGTCGCAGAATCGAAATGCGGTCCGCAGATTGGACTGCAGAAATGTACCCAAAACTCTGAAGGTCTGTGACAGGAATGCGGTCCGCATTCCTGTTATGCGGTCGTAGTTTTCACCGCAGAATTGACCTCCACAAATCCTTGAGGAATTTATGCGATGATTATGCGGTCCGTATATTGATTATGCGATCGAATAATGGACCGCATTTTCAACATCAATTTTGGCAATCCTTCTGCTTCACTCTGCGGCAGAAATGCGGTCCGCATAGCTGATTTGCGATCGCATTCTGGACCGCATAATGACAATATTCTAGAAAATTGATTCTTTTGATTTTTAAGTGCAAAATCAGTAAAAAGGGTCCGAACCACAGCAAGCTTGCATCCTCCCCCACTTAAAATCATTCGTCCTTGAATGAAGATTTTTGAAAATCAGTTGGCTTAAAAAGCATGATATGCAGACTCTCAAAATTTTCGCTAATTCCCATATTTTAGAAACATTTTGCCAGAGTTTCCTTTGTATTATGGACATATCTACCTAACAGAGGGCCCCCGAAACACAAATTCCAAACACCATAATAGGATTACAACCATCCCTAAAACTGTCATACAATTTCCTACCTTGACAATTGCACATATTTGATCACTTGATATGTTTTTCTTATGAATCAGTTATCTCAATGAGTTCCACATAATCTAACCATTTCAACATACTACATGCATACAAGAAATTTGTTACCAACTTATACAACCATTAATTGATTACTTATAACAAGGGTCTTTGTCAAACTTTCATTTACCAAAGAGATGTTCACATGACTTAAAACAATCATAACACCTATAAGTCTTGCACAACTAGAGTAACTTCACTCGTATTAGGAAGGAAACAACTCGGACACAATGATAGTTGTTTTAGAGATAGAAAGGCCATATAATTTCTTCTAAACGTGATCAAACAGATGGGGATATTTCTCTTTCATTTCCTTCTCCGCTTCTCACGTAGCTTCCTCAACCCGTTGACACCGCCACAACACCTTGACTGAGGCGACTTCCTTATTTCTCAACTTACGGACTTCTCTATCAAGAAGGGAAATCGGAACCTCTTCATACGACAACTCTTCATTAACCTTAATAGTCTCGACTGGCACGATGGTGGATGGATCTCCAACCACTTTCTTCAACATGGACACATGGAACACCAGGTGCACTAATGATATTTCGGGAGGCAATTCCAACCTATAGGCCACCTACCCTATCCTTTGAACGATTCGATACGGCCCGACATACCTAGGACTCAACTTACCTTTCTTTCCGAAGCGCATGATTCCCTTCGTAAGGGATACACTCAAGAACACCCAATCATTAACTTGAAATTCCAATTCCCTCCGATGAACGTCCGCATAAGACTTTTGGCGACTCTGAGCAGTCCTCATCCTTTCCTGAATGATTTTAACTTTCTCCATAGTCTGGTGTACAAGATCTGGCCCTATCAGTTCTGCTTCACCCACTTCGAACCACCCAATCGGAGACCTACACCTTCTTCTGTATAATGCCTCAAATGGGGCAATCTGAATACTAGCATAAAAGTTGTTATTATAAGTAAATTCTATAAGGGGCAGGTCATCATCCCAATTACCTTTGAAGTCCAAGACACAAGCCTGCAACATATCCTCAAGCATTTGAATAGTCCGCTCTGCTTGACCATAGGTCTGCGGATGGAAAGTCGTGCTGAGATTCACCTGGGTACCCAAACCTTGCTGAAATTTCTTCCAAAAATTAGCTGTGAACTGAGCCCCTCGATCCCAAATAGAGAGCGGAGTACCATGAAGCCTCACTATTTCCTTGATGTACAACCGAGCATATTGTTCTGCGGTATCGTTGGGCTTGACTGGCAAGAAGTGAACTGATTTGGTGAGTCGATCCACTATCACACAAATTCAGTCGAACTTTTGCTGAGTGCGAGGAAATCCTGCCATGAAATCCATGTTTATCATCTCCCACTTCCACATTGGTATTTCCATAAGCTGGGTTAACCCACCGGGCCGCTAATGCTCAGCTTTTACTTGCTGACAATTTGGACATTTAGATACAAAGTCGGCCACACCCCTCTTCATATTGTTCCACCAATAAACTTCCTTGAGATCGTGATACATTTTCGTAGAACCCGGGTGCACCGAATACCTGGAATGATGAGCCTCCGCCATTACTTTCTCCCGAAGGTTATCCATATCCGGAACACATAGCCTTCCTTAACATCATAGCACATCATCATTGCCGTCGAGTGAAAATGCCGAAGTTTTGTTATTCAGAACTGCCTCCTTCATCTGTGCCAATGCTGGATCGATGAATTGTTTTCCTTGACTTCTGCTACAAGCGATGATTCTGATCTATTACGCACCATAACTTCCTCCTCATTTGGGGTCAAAATGCAAACCCCAAGACTGGCCAACCGATAGACCTCCTGAGCTAGGAGCCTCTGATCCGCCCCCAAGTAAGCCAAACTACCCATGGATTTTCGACTGAGGGCGTCGGCCACAACATTCGCCTTTCCTGGATGGTATAAGATGTTCATATCATAATCCTTAAGCAATTCTAACCATCGCCGCTGCCTCAAATTTAACTCCTTCTGTTTGAACAAATATTGGAGACTTTTGTGGTCTGAGAACACATCCACATGGACCCCATAAAGATAATGCCGCCATATTTTCAAGGCAAATACAACTACTGCAAGCTCCAAGTCATGTGTCGGGTAATTCTTCTCGTGATTCTTGAGTTGCCTTGAAGCATACGCTATAACCTTCCCACGCTGCATCAATACACACCCCAAACGAACCCTGGAAGCATCACAATAGACCACAAAGTCTTCCGTGCCTTCCGGCAAGGCCAATATCGGTGTCGAGGTCAACCTTGACTTCAACTCCTGAAAACTTCTCTCACAAGCGTCGGACCATTGGAACTTAACTGCTTTCTGCGTTAATTTAGTCAATGGGAAGGCGAGGGTAGAGAATCCCTCCACAAACCTCCGGTAGTACCCGGCTAAACCCAAGAAGCTACGAACCTCCATCGGGGTTGTGGGTCTAGGCCAATCCTTCACCGCTGCAATCTTCTGGGGGTCCACCTGAATGCCCTCACTAGAAACAACATGACCCAGAAAAATTACGGACTCCAACAAAAATTCACATTTTGAGAATTTAGCGTACAACTGGTGCTGATGAAGGGTCTGCAAAACTGCCCTGAGGTGATAGGCATGATCCTCCTGTCTTCGCGAATAAACAAGGATATCATCATTGAAAACAATCACGAAGGAGTCTAGAAATGGCTTGAAGACCCGATTCATAAGATCCATA
The DNA here is from genome assembly GCA_026770625.1 of Nicotiana glauca. Taxonomy (NCBI): domain Eukaryota; kingdom Viridiplantae; phylum Streptophyta; class Magnoliopsida; order Solanales; family Solanaceae; genus Nicotiana; species Nicotiana glauca. The sequence continues at coordinate 5,604 of MU735234.1, forward strand.
AAAGTTGGCGGGGCGTTGGTTAGCCCAAAAGACATGACCAAGAATTCAAAGTGACCATCGCGAGTTCTAAAAGCGGTCTTGGGAATATCTTGCTCCCTAATCTTCAATTGGCAATATCCTGACCTCAATCAATTTTGAAGAAGAATCTTGCACCTTGCAATTGGTCAACAAATAATCTATCCGAGGCAAAGGATACTTATTTTTGATGGTGACTTTGTTGAGCTATCGATAATCAATACACATCCGGAGCGACCCATCCTTCTTCCTGACAAAAAGAACCGGAGCACCCCACGGTGACACACTCGGTCGTATGAACCCCTTCTCTATAAAATCCTTCAGCTGCTCCTTTAACTCTCTTAACTCTGCTGGCGCCATTTTGTATGGAGGAATAGATATTGGCTGGGTATCTGGCAATACATCAATCCCGAAATCAATCTCCCTATTTGGTGGAATTCCTGGAAGCTCATCTGGAAACACTTTAAGAAATTCGTTCACAACCGACACGGACTCGAGGGCAGACACTTCTGATGTGGTGTCCGCCACCCGGACCAAATGATAGATACATCCCTTTTTAATCATCTTTGAAGCTTTAAGGTAGGAAATAAACCTACCCTTCGGCACCACACCATTTCCCTTCCACTCAATAGCTGGCTCATTAGGAAACTCGAGCCTCAGGATTGTCGTTCGGCAGTCAAGTTTGGCAAAACATGCATAAAGCCAGTCCATTCCCATAATGACATCAAAATCTACCACTCCAAGCTCGACAAGATCGGCCGTAGTAATATGACCACACACCGCAATAGCACAATTCCTGTAAACTCGCGCGGTAATGATAGTATCACCAACCGAAGTCGATACAGCGAATGGCTCATAAAGCTGTTCGGGTTCTATCCCAAAGCTTGAAGCAATGAATGGGGTGACATATGACAAAGAGGATCCCGAATCAATAAGAGCATAACAATCAATGGCCTGAACAGACAAGATACCTGTAACCACATCTGGAGAAGCCTATGCACTCTGGAGACCACTCAAAGCATAGAACCGGCTGGGTCCATCTCTACCTCGAGCTCCTCCCCAAATTGTACCACGTCCCGCCAGGGCTGGAGGACGTACAGATGATGTAGCAACTGAAGAACCGGATGACTTAGCAGATCCCCTACCCATGCCCTGACTGGGCACATGACAGTCTCGCTGAATGTGACCTCTCACACCGCATCTGAAGCACACTGGGATATCCAAGTAGCAAGTCTTTATATGAAATCTCCCACGCTTGGGGCATGGAGCCCTCCCCTGCTGCTGTGATCTCCCTCCCAAATGACCGGACTGATGGGGCCACACCCCTCTTCACACCGTTCCACCAATAAATTTCCTTGAGATCATGATACATTTTCGTAGAACCCGGGTGCACCGAATACCTGGAATGATGAGCCTCCACCATTACTCTCTCCCGAAGTTTTGTTGTTCAGAACTGCCTCCTTCATCTGTGCCAATGCTGGATCGATGAACTGTTTTTCCTTGACTTCTGCTACAAGCGATGATTCTGCTCTATTACGCACCATAACTTCCTCCTCATTTGGGGTCGAAATGCAAACCCCAAGACTGGCCAATTGATAGACCTCCCGAGCTAGGAGCCTCTGATCCACCCCCAAGTGAGCCAAACTACCCATGGATTTTTGACTGAGAGTGTCGGCCACAACATTCGCCTTTCCTCGATGGTATTAGATGTTCATATCATAATCCTTAAGCAATTCTAACCATCGCTGCTGCCTCAAATTTAACTCCTTCTGTTTGAACAAATATTGGAGACTCTTGTGGTCTGAGAACACATCCACATGGACCCCATAAAGATAATGCCGCCATATTTTCAAGGCAAATACAACTGCTGCAAGCTCCAAGTCATGTGTCGGGTAATTCTTCTCGTGATTCTCGAGTTGCCTTGAAGCATACACTATAACCTTCCCACGCTGCATCAATACACACCCCAAACCGAACCTAGATGTATCGCAATAGACACAAAGTCTTACGTGCCTTCCGGCAAGGCCAATATAGGTGTCGAGGTCAACCTTGACTTCAACTCCTGAAAACTTCTCTCACAAGCGTTGGACCATTGGAACTTAACTGCTTTCTGCGTCAATTTAGTCAATTGGGAGGCGAGGGTAGAGAATCCCTCCACAAACCTCCGGTAGTACCCGGCTAAACCCAAGAAGCTACAAACCTCTATCGGGGTCGTGGGTCTAGGCCAATCCTTCATCGCTGCAATCTTCTGGGGGTCCACCTGAATGCCCTCACTGAAAACAACATGACCCAGAAAAGTGATGGACTCCAACAAAAATTCATATTTTGAGAATTTAGCGTACAACTGGTGCTGATGTAGAGTCTGCAAAACTGCCCTGAGGTGATAGGTATGATCCTCCTGGCTTCGCGAATAAACAAGTATGTCGTCAATGAAAACAATCACGAAGGAGTCTAGAAATGGCTTGAAGACCCGATTCATAAACGCTGTCGGGGCGTTGGTTAGCCCAAAAGACATGACCAAGAATTCAAAATGACCATAGCAAGTTTTGAAAGCGGTCTTGGGAATATCCTGCTCCCTAATCTTTAATTGGGGATATCCTGACCATAGATCAATTTTGGAGATGAATCTTGCACCTTGAAATTGGTCGAACAAATCATCTATCCGAGGCAAAGGATACTTATTTTTTATGGTGACTTTGTTGAGTTGCCGATAATTAATACATATCCGGAGTGACCCATCCTTCTTCCTGACAAAAAGAACCGGAGCACCCCGCGGTAACACTCGGTTGTATGAACCCCTTTTCTAATAAATCCTTCAGCTGCTCCTTTAACCTTCTTAACTCTGCTGGCGCCATTCTGTATGGAGGAATAGATATTGGCTGGGTATCTGGCAATACATCAATCCCGAAATCAATCTCCCTATCTGGTGGAATTCCTGGAAGCTCATCTGGGAACACTTCAAGAAACTCGTTCACAACCGACACAGACTCGAGGGCAGACACTTCTGATGTGGTGTCTGCCACCCGGACCAAATGATAGATACATCCCTTTTTAATCATATTTGAAGCTTTAAGGTAGGAAATAAACCTATCATTCGGCACCACACCATTTCCCTTCCTCTCAGTAAAAACTGGTTAACTCTAGAACTGGGTGAACCTCCCTGTCCACTAGAGGATGCAGGGGCATCTTGGGATCTCCGAGACTAAGCAGCCACTAACTGGGTCAACATGCGGATGGCTCCTCTAAGGTCCCCATCCAAAGCCTCGGGACCAGGAGCTGGGATGGTGCCCAAATCAGGAATATCGGCGGGAGGGATGGTGGCACCCTCTGCCGCTGCAGGAACAGGAACATGCTAGTCTGTGACAGACGGGCCAGGTAGGTTCAAGGCTGGGGAGTCACTCTCACCCACGGCATCAGGTACAAGATTCATAGCCTCACTTGTGGCATTGGCCCCAAGGCCGAGTCTAGCTCTCTTCTTAGGTGCCATTACTAAAAAAGTTCGGAACAAAGCAAGAGTTAGATATAGATACTTTCACATTTCACTTCACCGCACGATACAGAATAACAAAGAAGTGGGAAAATTTCCTAAATGTCCATGCAGCCCCCCACTTATAGATATGGTCGACTTCACACCGATAAGTAGGGCTCTACTAGACACGGCTCCGAGACATCCTAGGATTCCTTTAAACCTTAGGCTATGATACCAAGTTTGTCATGCCCCAACTTCGTGGGACATGACCGACGCTCGACCGGGTATCCCCCGTCAAGCGGACATGGGTGCCTTTCCTATCCCATGCGTGCCCCGTATTTTCATTATCCATTAATCAAAGGAAATAGTCACTTAATGAGGTTTACAACTTTCATCGCCCAATATACAAAATACAAATTTACATAAGTTCGCAACCCACATTTACTGTCTACGGAGCCTCTAAAAGTACAACAGGATAAATACAGTATTTGCCGGTAACAAGGCTCTGGCTATACCTTACACAAAATTAAAATAAAACTCCAGACACAAGCGGCCTGAGCCACGCAGGGCCCCGAGAGGAGTGGGGCTCACCAAAAAGCTTATGGAAGACGAAGGGGGAGTTACGATTGGTGAGCTGGAGTACCTGCTGCGGATCCACCTACAATCATAACACGAATATAGCGCCCTCGGCAAAAGGGACGTCAGTACATTTGAATTATACTGGTATGTATAACAAACCTTACCCTGAGTAACCTCAAGCCATACACAAGTAATAAACAATAGAAGAAAGCAACAATTGAGTACACACAAGGAAAACAATCAAGGCAAACAAGTTAACAAACTCTCCTTTCCCCATCATCATTTCCACATTTTCAATTTCATAACGTTCTTATATTTTATTTCAATAGTTATATCGATCACTTTCCACCTTTATTACCTCGACCACCCTTATTACCTCGGCCACTCTTATCACCACAACCCACACCTTATTACTTCGTGTTGCGGCACGCAACCTGATCCCACCGAGCAATCACAATTCACAAACAATACCACAACAATAATAATTTACAAGGATAACCACAACACGTTTTAAGAACNAAACAGCCCGTTACACCATTTAGCACAATAATAGTTTTCCACGACTAACCACAAGGGATGTTATCACAGTTATTTCAATCTCACCAATTACGATTCCTCTCTATCATTTATTCCACAGTCCTTGCCACATAACATATTCGCAATCACAACTTAGTTTATTGCCATTTACTTGCGTAATCATATCGGATGTCTTAACCAACAACACATAAAGCACCAAAATTTGCATGAATTTGGAAATGGTTCACACAAGTAAACACATACTGCTCACAAGAGTTTAACTCCTCAATCAATCCACGAAGATATCACATACCAAGCATTGAACACCAAGCAAGACGATTTTACAAAGGTTAAAGTTAGCCATACATACCTGAAGCTGAATTCCTTTTTAATTCCTACTTCCAATTCACCAAAAATCTAGCAACGTCAATACAATGCACAAATTAATACACATAACTTAGAATTGAAGTTTACAATTGCCACTCAAACTCATTTAGGTTATCAACCCTTCTTTGAATATTCCTTTACCCCTACCCAATTTCTCTTACTAGATTTTAGGTTTTTAATAGACATGCATGCATGATTTCAACCATTATTTCAAGGACTAATGCATGTGACTCCCCCTCTTAGTTTAAACAAGAAATTCAATAGGAGAAGTTAGGAATTTTACCTGTAAGGGAAGGGGGTATGAAGATAGGCTTGAAATTTTCCGGCCTGGATGGTTTTGAAGAACCAAATTTTGGAGAAGATGACTTTCTCTCTCAAGACGTCTCTTCCTTTCTCTTAATTTGTTCAGCAAGATCGTTAAAATGAGGGGGGTTGAGGTATTTTATTAAAAAGGGGTTAGGTTTTAAAATTTAAAAAAATAGAAGCCCGAGTAAAATCTACGATCGCATTCTGCAATCGCAGAATCAAAATGTGGTCCGAATATTGGACCGCAGAAATGCACCCATAACTCTGAAGGTTTGCCTGGGTCTGCGACAGGAATACGGTCCGCATTCCTGTTATGCGGTCGCATTTTGCACCGCAGAATTGACTTCCACAAATCCTTGAGGAATTTATGCGACGATTATGCGGTCCGCATATTGACTATGCGATCGCATAATGGACCGCATTTTCAATATCAATTTTGACAATCCTTCTGCTTTACTCTGCGGCAGAAATGCGGTCCGCATAGCTGATTTGCGACCGCATTATGATAATTTTCTGGAAAATTAATTCTTTTGATTTTTAAGTGCAAAATCAGTAAAAAGGGTCCGAACATTCCTACGAGCTACTAGATTTTGAGCACAAGATTTTACGGGGCCTTACATCTATCTATTTTTTTTTATAATTTTAATAAATTTTTACTCCGCGTCGAAAGTTATATTGAACCCGTAGTTATTACTGAAATATATATATATATATATATATATATATATATATATATATATATATATATA
>MU735234.1:22202-51483 GCA_026770625.1 Nicotiana glauca
TGGGTGGCAGGTATACTATTTTCTGTACATTTTTGGTATATTAGATCATCTACCGCTAGAAATTATTTTTGTCAAGAAAAGCATTTTTCTTAATACCAAAAGGTCCAGTGTCCCTCTCTTACAATTTTTTTTCTTGGTAATTTATAAACCTTCCATTCTCTAAAGTTGAGAACCCACCCTACTTTGGTGGAAAGAGTAACCCCTGGAGTAGCCAACAAATATGTTTGATCAAAATTACGGATAAGTTTGCTGATTCAATTACGTTATTAATATAGTATTAGATATGTTCAGAAAGACATAGACTACTTGTCACCTAAGCCATTAAATTTTAGGGGCAAAACATAATCACTCTTTGTTCTTCACTCCAAACTAGCAAAATGCATTAAAATATTAGGAAACTTACGCAAATGTCCCAAATAAATCTCAAACTTACCGACTTTTAGCCATTAGTCATATATTTACCAAAATTAATCAAGTACATATAAAAATTTAAAATTCAAATAAATAAGGTTCTTTCTCTCAAAGAATCACATGCAAAAATAACCTTCGATATTTTTAAGCGTGATAGCAACATTAGATGTAAGACGAAAAGGAAATTTCATGGATGAGTTAGCAAATAAGGTGATGCAATACAAAAAAAGAAATATATAATATTTTAAAAATCTAAGCGAAAAAAAAAAACTTTTTCAACGGGTATAGTTGAAATTCATTGAAAATAGTTAGATAAGTCAATATACAAAACTTGAGGAAGATTGGAGGTGATTTGGACTGGTTTTGTATCAAAATTCGTAATTAAATCGAGTTCAAAAAATTCTTCTACGACACATGTATCAAACACGTTCACGCATGTATCTCACACACAGGTGTGTGTGTGTATATATATATATATATATATACACACACACACACACACACACACATATATATGATACACAATTGATACAAATATGATACATTGGGTAGATGAAAATATATATATATATATATTTTTCATGTTCAGTTTTTACTTCGAATTTTTAATTCCAACCACCTCAAAACTTCACCAAATCATTCCAAAACTGAGATTCAAGTTCTTTAAGAGGTACCCAATCAATTCCAATAATACCCACTAAAAAGAAAGAAAAAATCTCACATTTTTTTGGTACAAATAGCTAATTAGCTAATATTAGTAATATTTGACTTATATTAGTAATATTTTATGAATTTACCAATTTTGTAATAAGCTACTTATAAATGGATATAGTCGGTAGTTTCCCTAAAACATTTGCCATAAACCTTTTTGCTGGGGCAACACAAGAAGGCCTAATTAACATTGGAGATTGACACTAAGGGCCCCGCAAGCGGTATTTAAAAAATGGCTCTCAAACCCGCGCATAGCTCTTTGAGGGTTTTTCTACCGAATTAAATTAAATTATTCATTGAAATCTATTTGATTGTCATACTTTTGACCTTCAGGATTTTTCTACTGGATTGGAAGAGTTGATGCTATTATTATTCTACCTAGTTATTAAGTTGTTCATCGAAGTTTATCCAATTGTCGTACTTTTACTCTTCAAGGATTGTCTATCGGGTTAGTGGACTTGATGCTATATTTACTCTACCTATCTATTAAGTCATTCATCGAATTCTACCCGATTTGTATGCTGCTTTTTGGTTATTTTAACAAAGTATTTTTTAAATTTGCAACTTTAACCACTCCAAATCTCCTCCAAATGATCTCAAATTTGAAACAAAGCTTTTAAATACCCATACAAAAGATCTCCAATCACCAATTTAGTCAAATAATACCAAATCAAACAATGCACTTTGTCTTCTTCATTACTTTATGTAATCCAATAATGAAGCTCTGAGATTTTTAGAGTCAATCACCAAAACTGTGTTTGAACTAAAAATTTAAGCACAAATTATCCTCATTCAGACAATTTTAACAATAATCAATCATTAACTTCTATTTTTCACAACCAAACAAGAATTTCTAGCTTTAAAAATTGAAGAACTATGCTATTCAAGTCTGTTTACCTTGAAAATAGTATTGACAATTATATTTAATTTTGTGGTTCTAAAAATACGTAACTTATTTCAATACTAGTTGTTACAAAATAGATGGTAAGTGTAAATAAAGAAAATAAGAAATGCAAACCAAAGCTATCACAAAACTGAGCCTCGAGCTGGCTGTAACTGGGGCTTCGAGGTAGTTAGGGCAGTTAGCAATGAACAATTGATGAAGAAACAATGATAATGAAGGCCTCAAAGATAACCTTTTGTGGTTAATAATGGGCAATAAATAAATAAAAATAAATGAACAATGAAAGAACAAGCAATGAATCTATAGAGTAATTGTTGAGCACTTTTAAGCAAGAAGAGCAAAGAATGTTCTATTGTATTCAACAATGTGTCATCGCCCTTTACAAAATGACAAGGGTCCCCTTTATATAGGAAGGAGGAATCCTCACATAGTACATGTCTAATAATGACGAGAAAATGCTACTATTACAAATGTATAATGGCTCAGTAAAGATTTGTATTATTCTTGCAGACTTGGTCGGCTCTAACCACGTGTCCTCGGGAGCCTTCCTTCCTTTACATGACGATCATCGATTTGTGTTGCTCCGAGATTGTCCTTCTATACACTCCCTCAAGGGATGCACCTCGGGGGTCACACTTCAAATTCCACTTCGAGCTCCTCGAGGTTGGGAGTGGAGTGCCAAAGTAGCCCCAAAGTTGAACTCTCCGATTTTGGCCGTATACAGATAGTTCCCGAGTTTCTTTGAATGAAATGATAAGAAACGATCTTTAGTTATTGCCTCCCCGATACTCCCATTGTGACGTCAACCATGTGAGATCATTAAACAATGCGACAGAAAAGTTGTACAGAGGTCTTGTCAATATGGCTCTCGAAAAGCCCACGAACCGCTATTGGTCGCCCTTTAAACTCCTCCAATTCACTTAGATGACTTATAAATACTCCAATTCCCTATCTTGTAAACCTTTGCAACATCTTCAGATCTTCAAATCTTCGTTAATAGTTTTCTGCCTTTACCCTTCTTCTGTGTTCACTTCTGTGTCAGCTTGCTTTGAAACTTTGTTATAACCATGGCCAAAACTTCTAAGACAGTACCTCAAAAAGGGGAAGCCCCTTCTTTATCACGCTCGTCTAAGAGCAAAAATTAAGTGCCTCCCAGAGTTGAGGAGTGTGTTCCTGGGTCCTTTGATACATTCTTCGATTCAAAATTGATTAACCTTCTTCGATACTGGGCCGATATGAGCCCATGTCTCGATACATTAGTCTAATAAACGACATATAGAAGGTGAAAATAGATTGCCGCTAGGGAGAGGCGGTACAAGTAGATATCCCTTCATTAGAAGAGGATTTAACCACATAAAGACCTGGTTTCCTCAGCGTATATATGTATCCCTTTACCTTAGGTCCTATAGATTCTTCTTCTCCATGGATAGACCCGGTGATCCTCGATTTTTGTCGACAATATTGAGTGACACTTGGTAAAATTTATCACTCTTTTTGGAGAATTGTCTATTTGATTAGATATCTCTCGAACAAGGTCGAGGGGATGCTCTTCACCCTCGATCATCTGGTTATATTGTATAGCCCTCGTCTCTATCGAGGGGGCCTAGTCAAACTGCAGCATCGATCTACCAAAGAATTTTTTGCCAACACTGATGAAGATAAAGAATGAGGATGGATGAGCCGCTTCATTCGAGTCAGGACTTTAGAGCTCATCCCTGCCGAGAAAATGCCATTCCTTGAGGAATGGAATGTGAGATGTAAGTGTCGTTGCACCGAGCATGTTTTATCATCTGAATGTCCTCTTTTCCTGTTTCGAACTAATTCCTTTCTTTATTGAATTGATTCTCCTCTAGTTGCGTAGCCACTGTATGGTTCCCTGGCGCGGTCAAGGACCTCTCAAGCTGGGTTAAAATTTTTAGACTCTACCTACTCATATGACAAGCGCATTTGGCATGACTTGGCCAAAACTCAATGGGAGGCCAAAAACCATAGTACGTCCTCACCGCTATCAACTCTAAATTTCTTGTAAATAGATTTCTAGGCGGTATGTTGATATTTTACGCTTGTGCAGGCCTTGGGAAAGCCATTTCAATGAGATCGCCTCCTCCTGGCAAAGAGGAGACCCAAAAATCCGCCAAGGATAGAAAGAGAAAGAAGGAGACGCTGACAGAGTCCCTGAAACCAAAGAGAGCTAAGGCTTGAAAGACTAGGGCCGATACAATGGTCCTAACTTCGCAGTTGCTGAGAGACTTCATGCTGAAAGAGAAGACAATGACGGTTGCCCACTGGTACATAGGGCAAGACGAAGTGCTGATGCTTCGAAGGTTACTGGGCAGAAGCCTGCCAAGTCAGAGGTGGCTGATGCGGTCCTACCTTGTATTGAAAAGCCCCTTGAGGAGGGTTTGGATGCAGTCCCCAAGACGACCATTGAATAGGGTACAATTCATGCCGATGATTACTTAGTTGGCACATTCGGAGAATCCTGCTCTGAAGCCCTTCGAGGGTAAGAGGAAGCCCTGATAGAGGTTGATGTCATAGGCGGTCTTTAATCAGGCTCGTCATTTTCCCCAGGGCAAATACAGGATGCCCAGGACAGCGGAACTCCCAATGTGGGGACATCCCAGGGAGAGGGTGTTGCATTTGGAGATTTTTTTTTCGGTGTTGAAGAGGATACTGATCTTTAAGCTCCAATCATTCTCGAGGAGGCCGTGAAACTTCAAAAATAGGTGATTTTTGACATAAACTTTGTGCCTTGAGTTTTGATCTTTCTTTTTCTAACTTCTTTCCTTCGTGCTATAGGTCACGATGCTGTACGACTAGGCCTTCTCCAAGTTACGAGCTGAACTGACTCATTGTGAAGGGGAGTTCGAGAAGCTCTCTTTAGAGCCGAATGAGCTAAAAGCTCAATACGCCCGAAGGGAGGAGGAACTGAACAACCTTCGAGCGAGTTCGGAGAAAGTGCTCCAAGAGCGGGCCGACATCATCGAGAAGGTAGTTCAGTAATCATAAGCTTGCCTTTTTGTATATGGTTGAAATCGAAGAGTCCGATTTTGTGATCATTGTGACACTGTAGCTACACTTGGAAGGCTCAAGGCACAACTCGAGGTTCAACCCCAAGGGTTCCTTATCTCAATCTCGGGGCAACACGAATCGGTGGCTAACATGGACAAGCGGGAGGTTTCTAAGGCATGTGACCAAAGCCGACAATACCTGCAAGAGTGGTGCCAGTCTGTACTAGACTAGTAAATAACTCTACCATCTATGTTTATTTGTAATAATTACACATGTACCATATTGGGGTTACTCCTCATATATAAAGGGGACCCTTATAATTTTGTAAAAAATAAGATATTTCAATACTAGAACAAGAACATTCTCTGCTCTCCAACATAAAACATTCTCCCTTAATTTTATTGCTCACATTTATTACATCGCTTGCATTTATTGTGTTTCATTGATTGTTCTCCATTTATTACTCATCATTGATCATAAAGAGCCCTCATCAACGCTCTTATAACTATTAGTCCTTCGTCAGCTGTCCACAACCCCACAATTAGCTTGACCCCGAGGCCCCGTATAGTCTAGTTCGAGGTCCCAATTCTCAGTCACTCGGTTTGCTTGTCACACTACCTTTAAGCTCTTATATTATTTTCTAGTCTCACACTTAGCATCTACTGCCTAACAACTAACATAAAATAAATCACGTATTTTTAGAACCACATAATCAAATATAATTGTAATTACCATTTTCAAGGTAAACAGTTTGGCGCCCACCGTGGGGCAAAAAATAATAGTGATTGTTTTCGTGCTGGTTTACTGAATAACGCAAGTTATACTTCACACTTTCTTCTTGTCCAAGAATCTTTTATTTCATGTCAAAATTTCTAACTCAGCGAATGCACATGAAAACAACGATCATGAGGACCATGGAGAGAATGGTGTAGCTAGTCCAGGTATCGATATGCCACCATGAAACCCTGGGGATACACCAGAACCAATTCCCATGGATGTGGTCTCACACAACGCCCAACACATCGATATTAACTCCCATATTAACGGGAGTATACGCCGAGAAAATAAACAACAAACTCAGGAAAACTTAACCCGATAATAAAGAGAGGCAGACAGGAGAAACAGAACGGGAAAACCTTAGCACATCGTTCATATGATCATTTGGGGAATCGACATTCCTCAATGACCCGTGATCAAACGGATAAAAGTTTACACTGCAACAAAAAGGCAAATCTGGGGTTGCATGTTTGAGGATGTCCTCGCATTTAGAAAAGAGGAAACATGAAAATACTGTAGTTTAGGCTATACGTCGCATTTGTAAGAATCCCTAAAGGGCATAACCTCGGTGTAGACACTAAAACTACCTCTTGGGATTTAAAATGGCTACGGGCAAACGTATCTAACTACAGTTAAAACGGCTGATACAAATCAAAAAATGCGACTCAAGGACTCCCGACTGTTGCTAAAAAATTCTTTGAATATACTTCAGAAAGAACCGATTAAAATACAGGCTTCCCTCAACAGGCAAAAAATGAGTCCCGACCATGTCGTATCCAAAATCGCAAGAGCATCGATCTACTCAACCTACGAGCTATGAACCTTATAAGGTGCTCAAAACATTGCCGACTACGACTTGAAATCAAGGTTCTTTTTTAGAACCGACGATGGGTCAGGAAAAAAATACTCAAAAAGACCTTAAAGAGCGAAAACAAAGCCTACAAAAAGCCCCCAGGCAAAAATAGCGTAAGAACCATTGTCCCCATCTAAGCAAGCCTACGGGCCTCATATTAAAAGGTCTCTACGACCATACATCGTAAAAGGACTCTACGACCATATAGCGTAAGAGCCATTATCGCCAGCTTGAAAATTGACAACTTGAGGATTAAAGTGAGATCGATTCGTAACCAGATTCGAAGATCGGATCCAAAATAGTTAACTATGCAAGCCTACGGGCCACATACTAAAAGGTCTCAATGACCAAATGGCAGAAAAGCCACCATCGCCGGCCGAAAACTCAATGAAATTTGAGGGTCGATTACAGCCCGAATTGCAACACGACTCGGAGACTGGATCGGGAAAATTGTAGCACGCCTAAGGGCACGACATAAATGCCACTATCACTGGCTAGAAAATCACAAAAGATTAAGGGTCAATTATAGCTCAAATCCCAACGTGATTTAGAGACTGGACCCGAAAAGTCACAAAACTCCCCCAAGGGCAGGAAATAAAAACCATTATCGCCAGCCAGAACAAGCTCAAGGGTATATTAAGCTCGAGTCGAATCCCGACTTGGAGACTAAAACCAAAGACAGTCAAAGCATGCAAGCCTAAAGGCTAATCTGGGATTGAATCGATCCGGTGAGAACTCCAACAAGAAGAAATACAGAAGATACAAGTTGCGGGGTTTCCCCTCTTATTGTTACATATTGATGACAAAGTGCAATCTTGGCCTACGTCGTATGATGAGAGCTATATATATACACAGCAAAGAAGGAAAGGAATATTTGTTCCCCCCTTTTTCCTTTTTTTGGCAGTTACAACCCAACGGCCTCATCCTCAGCGTCAGATATCAGAAACTTGGCATCGAACTCCGCTCCTCTGGCTTGTCCGATCTCCTTTGAAAGATCGAAGCCTCTGGCATGAATCTCCCTGAGGGTCTCTCTCCAGGATCTACACCTCTCATATTCCCTGTTATTGCCTGTATGATCGAGGGCCTTCTTTAGCTAGGTCCTAGCGACAACCGCACTCTTTGAATAGGCTGCCATCGTTTGCCTCGCCTGGGTGTTATTCATTACAACCTCGGCCCCCATGTTTGCCACCTCAGTTTTCACCTTTGATAGCTCGGATGAGAGCCTCACGATCATCTTTGCTCGAGCGTAATCATTCGCACGAACAACCTGAATTTGTGCCTCAAGAATGGATGTCACATCCTGAACTCTCTCTTTGGCTTCAGAATGGGCACTAACGCACGCTCGCAGCTCGGTAAATTCATGTTTGGCGTTGCCAACATTGCCCCAGAGTTGCTCTAGATCATCCGCCTTGCCCTTCAACTGGAATAGCAATGCTTTAAAAGCCGGCAAGACAAAAAAAAAGGAGAGGGGTGGGGGGGCAATACAAGCCAATGCGGAATGCGGAATACCTATTTCTCCAAGAAGGTCTCCCGGGCACGGCTTCGATCCGCCCCATATCATAAAGAAATGAGCCCATTTTCCTTTGTCACATAGAGAATTTTGAGTGATTTTCCCTTTCCCGAGCTTCCCGTAGCTGGGCCTCACGATGAAGCAGCTCAACTTTGAGCCTATCAAAAGCCTAAGAAAGAAGAGCCAGACATGTGAAGATAAAACAAAGGAGCACGGGGCCAGAATGTCCCTATAGCGGCCAAAAAATCACTGCAAGGCCAAGATAATGAGCCTCACCGAGGGCCAAAGCTATGTCCAATGAAGCTTCAGTCCCGAAAGCTGGCCGACTGACCGACCGAATCGCTTCCTCTCAACTACTGCAGAGAAGGCGCCTAACTACGAGCCTTCTCGCACCACAGAACATCTTTCCTTTTTCCAGTACTCCTTGAATCCTAAACTGGCGGTCTAGCCTCGAATAAACTTCCGGCACCTGCAATAAAGGAATCGAGCAAGTCAGCAAAGAGGAGGCCATGCCTAAAAAAAAGAGAAGGGTGGGAAGAGAACGGTAGGCACCTACCCTGATGCTTTACCTCCGACCTCCCTTTTGAAAGATCTCGCCACCAGTTCCTATCATGAGTCCAGCATACTGCCAGGTTAAGAGACCATTCGGCTAAGTCTGGAACCTCATCGGGCAACCAATGAATTGCTATAAACAAAGGACATCAAGACATCATTATGGGTTCGACCTCGTATGAAGAAAAGGACGGTTCGGACAGAGTGCTTATGTGTTGAGCTCCATTTCTCATGTAATGGTAATAATTCTCCGGGATAATATCGATCGTTCGAACTCGAATGAACTGGCTCATCCATCCATGATCTTTATCCTCTTCACCACCAATCTTAGGAGCTCGTGTAGACCTATGCTGAGGAGCAACTAGGCCCCCGAAGTGTAATGGCCGATACAACCTTATGAGGTGTCTAAGGGTAAACTCTATCTCGGCCTTGTCAGCAAAATACCTCATCGACCACTCTATCCTCCAGAAGAAGGGATCAAACTATGCCAACGTTACCTGATACCTTCTACAAAATCAAGCACAACCCAGTCCAGGGAACCCGACACGAGAACATGGGTGTACACGCTCAAGAAACCTTCAACATTCGTTATGACATTCTCCTCGGGGGAAGGGGCTTGTAGAACCATGCCTTCCCCCCATCCACACTCTCTCCTAATCACCCCGAGGTTCTCCTCCACCACCGATGAATTAATCCTCGACACATTGTAAGGCCCCAAAAAATTTCGCTAAGTAACCTAGGATCTCGTGGTGCCATGTAGGCTTATTATAATATTTTTATGTGCTATTAACATGGTGTACATATATTGGATTTGGTAAATATGTATATAAGTCTTATGATAAGTAATTTGGGGTCCAAGGAAAGGCCTAAGTCTAAGAAAAAATTGAAACGTTCATAATAGGCTAAAATTCCAAATGAGCTTGCACTACTCCATATTTTGAATGAGCATATCTAAATATGTATAATGTTTTATGTGATGAATAACCTACCAAATGAAAGGTTTTCGAGTCTCGTTTCCAACACTTCAAACTTTTCATCATTTGGACATTCCTATGCAAATTTATGATCAAATTACCAAAGGCTAGAAAAATGCGATTCTGTGTTAGATATGCGATCGCACAAACCATTATGTGGTCCGCATACTTGATTTGCTATCGCAAATCTAGCCGCAAACTGGACCAGTGTAGCCCAGTTTTGGGCACCGAGTTTTGCGATACGTTTGTGGCCAGCATACCCATTCTGCGGTCCATTATGCGACCACAGACCCGCATTATGAGGATTAATTTTCCTATTTTTATAACACGACCCCATTTTCATATATAGTCTTTGGGGGCTCATTTGGGGTCATTTTTCCACCGACTTTAGAGAGAGTTAAGAGCATTTTAGAGAGAGAAGGAGGAACCCAACATTCAATCATCCAACCTTGCATCAACCTTCAAGAATCAAAGAGCCCAATCATAAGTTCTTTATCTAAGAGATTGGAATTGTTAGAATTTCCGGAACGTTGTAGTAACTTAAGTAAAGCTTAAATGAGGTATGTATGGCTAACTTTAACCTTTGTAAAGTCCCCTTGTTTGGTGTACGAGTAATTCTTATGTGCTTACTTATGTGGACTATTTGTGAATTCTTGTGATTAATGTGCCTTGAACATTGTTGTTTAAATCTTCCGATATGATGGTGCAAGTAAATGGCAACAAACCAAATGTGTGTATGTGAATGTGTTTGTGTGGTAAGATCTGTATAACAAATGATGGAAAGGAATCGTTATTGATGCAATTGAAACAACTGTGATAATATCATATGTGGCTTGTCGTGGGCAATTATCGTTGTGACTTAAATTGTACATTGGGCTGTTTTATATGATGGAAATGGTATTGATGTTTATAAAAATTCTTGCGAATTGTTGTTGTTGTGGTTGTTGTTGTTGTTGTGTGAATTGTGATTTTTCTGGTGGGATCGGGTTGCGCGCAGTAACACGAAGTAATAAGGTATGGGTTGTGGTATTGGTGAAATGTGATTTGTCTGGTGGGATTGGGTTGCATGCCGCAACATTAAGTAGTAAGGTATGAGTTGTGGTAATAAGGGTAGCCGAGGTAATAACGGTGGCTGAGGTAGCTAAGGGTGGAAAAAGTGATCGAAATCACTATTAAAATCATTGATGTGACGGAAAAATGTTGAAAGGGGAAAATAAGAGATTGTGAAACTTGTTTGGCTTTGGTTGTTTCTTTCACGTGCATTTGATCGTTGATTCTATTGCTGTCTGTTACTTGTGTGTTATTTGATTTTACTTGGGGTAAAGTTTGTTCATACATACCAGTACAATTCAAATGTACTGACGTCCCTTTTTGCCAGGGCGCTACATTCGTGTTATGATTGTAGGTGGTTCTATAGCATGTACTCCAGTCCACCGACAGTAGCACTCCTTCCCTTCCCGTCAGCTGAATTAGTGAGCCCCTTTCCTCTCGGGGCCCTGCGTGGTTCATGCCGCCTTTCTTCCGGAGTCTATTTTGGTATTTATGTAAGGTATAGCCGGAGCCTTGTTGCCGGAATTTCCATATTATTCTTCAGTTGTATTTAGAGGCTCCGCAGACAGGTTATGGGTAGTGTCGGGTATTGGAATTTAAAATAGAAATATTGATGTTTGGCAATGATGTATAAAACTTGTAATACCTTTAAAATGGTGAATGAAGTTGCTAATGAAAATGAAATGGAAATCGTTAATGATATGTTTATAGAATTTGATTAATGGAGTCCATCTCCTATTAATCAAGAGTTAGTTTGGGTAGAATGAGACCTAACAGGCTTGCTCGATAGAGCGCCGGCCGCGCTCCTCAAATTTTGGGGCGTGACAAACTTGGTATTAGAGCCTAAGGTTTTAAAGTGTCCTAGAATGTCTCGGAGCCGTGTCTAGTAGAGTCCTTCTTATCAGTGTGTTATCGACCACATCAATAAGTTGGAGGCTATTCGGGCATTTAGTAATTTCACCCTTCTTTGATACTCCAATCGTGTGATAGAGCTCAAGTTAGGGAGCCGATTTCCTCTCTAAGTCTTATTCTCAAGATTAGTAACCTTGATACCATAATCTGCGAATTTGAAGCATGTAAGGAGGGATTGATCCCACCATTGAGTCCGAGTGGATTGCCCAAGGACTTGTTAGGAGAATGTATTGAGCTGTGGATGGATTGGTAAAACATATCGCTAAGAGGGGAGTGTCCTTGTCTCTATTGATGTCTCTTCATCATCAGATCATGTAGTATATCAGTATGTTACCTACATACGTTAGGGATGTGGAGTCGAGAGGTATCGATTAAGTTATTTCCCTTTGAACCTAACGTCATCAAGGGAGTCAAATGAAATTTTTTACTCATTGTATATGTACATCCATATTGAAGAGTTCTCATAAACACGGTCTTAAAAAGGTGTTGAATAACAAAACATTGAGTGTATCGACTCTTTGAACGAGACGCACTATTCGTGAATCCACTCTATTATGAATTTTCTTATTTACATTCTCGTGGAATTAAGTTCTATAATTATGCCCTTGAATTGAGTTATAACTCTAGGATTGATACTTCCCACTTGCTTTTCCTAAATTCTCACCAAGGGACTATATCCAATGAATTTCTTAAAGAATCTTTTTATTTAAATGGACAAAATCTACTCGCTTGGGCCTATACATGCACCGTCGTAAAGTTTACCTATGTGGTGTGAAGTTCTATGCAAAGCATCCCAGCGTTGCGATCCTTCTCGAGTCACTCTTTTACTCAGTTGTGTATATGGCTTATATGGTTTGAACAGTCAATCTACTCTCTTGCGAATATCATCATGAAATCTTCTCACTGCGTAGTAACATAAGAGTATACCTTAACACCTCACATGAGTGCATGTCAATCGAAATGGTCACCATGTGCATAAAGTCTCTCTGAAAATTGAGACTCTTACATCCACGTCATAGGAAAATCATGTGTCACCATAACTTTCATATCTACTTGGGACATCCCGCAGTAAATAGCTCACTTTGTCCTAGTATTGTGGTTGCTCGTGACATGGTCGTATATTGCAGTTGGAAGTTAATATAGCAGAAGAATGTCCAGCTCATAACAAATGTTTACTTTCTCTTTACACCTCCATAACAAGTGTTCATTGTGTTCTTTAGTTAGTGAATTCATTGTGCTAGTTTCCCCACACTTGTTCGATAACCATGAGAGAACATATCCTTCTATGAGTCATTGTAACACTTTCTGTCTTGTAAGGACCGTTACTAGGCTCTCCGTCAAGACCAAGCACACGTTTAGGGGTTATGATAGCACAACGCCTGTTTCTCATATTCTTATGTATTTTATTAGCATCTGGGTAGTTCTCAAGTTCAAAATCCATGAAGAACTCATTATAAACATCTGCAAACGCTCCATGATTATTCTATGCTATCTCATTGGGTTCTCATATCACTTCAAGTTCATCAAGGGCTGCTAGCATGCCGTAATTACTGAAATTGAATGATCTCTTTCTGATAATGGATTATCTACACTTGTGATAGTCCAATGATCTACTTATCAGTATAACTCTCGCCTATAGGTTTTGGGTTGACAAAGGAGAAATACACCTAGTAACACATTCATATGTCAAAGCCTTTCTCTCTGTTACGTCTTATAGCATCTCCCAATGTGGTTTGCAATAGCTGGTTGTGTAGAAGAGTGTTGTAGTTCTTTATTATGAAGTAGAGTTGCTAAAAATAATTGGATTTTAGAATTCTAGATCTATACATCACGTGACTTCATACAGAGATCTTCTTTCAAAAAATGTATCTTCTCGTAATCGCTTTATATTACCACCCTTCCTAGTGGATACAATGTAAAGATTACTTCCATAAGGCCCTTTCACTTTCTTTTCATTTGTCTTTCATGGTGTGTTGTTTACCCGTAATCTTTAATGCGATATTATCTCAATGTCTTGACGAGTCATCCAATTATACGATTCGATTAAATTTACCTCATTTTTATACTCTACAAGTACCCTTTTCTAAAAGGACACTGAAAGTAGGTAAATCCCCCTTTACTATGGACTTCTAATATCTTCAACTTAGTTTAAGCTTGTTGGTTCCAAATGGTTCTCATTAGTTTTGCTACACTACTATCTATTTCATCTGATAATTCTCATTGTAAAATTCATTTACGTTTCATGGCATCAAAGAGGAAGTCTTGTAGAATTAAGGAAGGGGACATATTCCTTTAGTTGGAATAAATAAATATTGCTGGTATTCTTTGTAGATGTTCTTCTAACAACTATTTACCTTCTCTCCTTATCCATGTGACTAGATAACCCAGGTTACTTGTCCTCAATAAATGCATTAAGACGTCTCATTCTTTCGAACTTATCCATGTGGGCACTTTGAGGTCTTGTTTTATACCAACTCGTAATGGTTTTAAGTACCTTCTCGCCATTGTTATTGATTTTCTAGGACTACAAGGGCTTGTCTCATGGGTTTCAAAAGTAATGATTTTCCTTTGAGCTCAGGCTGAAATTGCCCTGATTTCAAACCAAAGTGCGTCCCCTTTTTCCAAAGTCTTAAATGGGTCGGATTGGATGGGTTACATGGCTTTATTCTCACTCGGCTTATATATTAATTGAATATATCATTGTCATGAGAGGGGAGTTTTGCTACCCTTGTATTACACCTCCTTGGGTGAATAGGAGTGTCATTTGTCTTTCTTCGCAGAGCATCATGTTAACCATTAGAATGCCTCTAACCAGTACATGATTTCATCCCAACATTTAGATGTCCGAGCTATGTGGTTTTACTCGTGAAAGGGGTGAGATTAGATGCCTTCAGATTTTTGCACATATCATGAGCATATTGATTTGGAAGACAAGTTGTCATACCTTTAGTTCTCTCATATAGGGTCAATTGTCAGGGAGGGTTAAGCTGTTTGAGTTATGATAATCTCATAAGTGTTTTAGCTTCATTTTTATCCTCATGGGCTTACGGCATAGATTCCTTATGTCAGCTAACGCCAGGACTGTAATTCCACTTCATGTATTTTGAATCCCATATCACATTTAAGGTACCAGAGCATGAATTGATTCAATGTACTAGAGCATAGATTCCTTAATGATTCCTATTGCCAATGTACTACTTACCCCTATGCCTAATTTTTGTAATAATTGACGTCGTCACAGTGATTAACCATGTCAGTGTTGTTAGTTGTAACTTTCGTGTAGCATATAACCTCAGAAAGTACTCTACTCAGCGCATTAATGGATTCCTGAATAACTTTAGCCTGATCTTGAACTCTGTAGTTCCTCATTTTATTAGATCCATTAGGTATTGTAAGTTCAGACGAGTCAAAGATGAAGCTTCACAGTGTGATCACATATATATTTGATAGGTAATTTTATGGTCAGTTTATGATAATACATCTTAGAGTAATTGTTGAAGGTCATCAAGGGTTTAGTGTGAGTGTTCTCCTAGAGATTTAGAGTTTGGATGGTGAGCAGGCTATTCTCAATATTTTCCCCTAAAGATGTTATGTGAGTTGATAATAAAGGTTTCATAAGTGTATTTCACATTAGGCCGCACTAGGAGTATGAAGTGTCTCCATAGTTGTTCGCCATATATTTTGTGGATTCACATGTCTATGTCTAAGAAAGTAGGTGGAGATCAATTGTGTATCATTTCGGTGGAAATTATTGAAGGTGAAGTTAGTGGATAGTTAGCTTACGCAAGATATCTACTTGTTATCCTTGTTAAGTAAGTTTAGGGGTCGAAATTGCTCCCGTGAATGTGTTATGGCGAAATCTATAGATATAATAAGCCATTGAAGGCCGAGAATGTTGTGGAAATAAAATATTTTCTCTTTATTGCATAGCAGTTGGTTTTGATTTGAAAGGTACCTTCTAGGTGATATAATTTAAATATGTGCAGTCCATGCCCATGTATCATCATGCTAAAGTAGTGTTTGTAATGCTGAGGTTTTTGTCATCGATATATACATTATGGTGCTTTGTCGAGTTGTGGATGTATTTTTAGGATGATTGTGGTGGTTCTCTGGCAGGTGGATAAGCCTAGTTACAGAGGAGACTCTGCCAAAATTTCTGAAAATTTTTGGAGTTAGTCAAAATTTAGGGTCTTGAGGTAGGTGAGAAAAGTGATTTATTATATTAAGGTTTAAGTTGGACTCTACTCCTCATTCGAGGATGAATGATCCTAAGGGGGGGGGGGGNTTTGTAAGGCCCCAGAAAATTTTGCTAAGTAACCTAGGATCTCGTGGTGCCATGTAGGCTTATTATAATATTTTTATGTGCTATTAACATGGTGTACATCAATTGGATTTGGTAAATATGTGTATAAGTCTTATGGTAAGTAATTTGGGGTCCAAGGAAATGCCTAAGTCTAAGAAAAATTTGAAACGTTCATAATAGGCTAAAATTCCAAATGAGCTTGCACTACTCCATATTTTGAACGAGCATATCTAAATATGTATAATGTTTTATATGATAAATAACCTATCAAATGAAAGGTTTTCGAGTCTCGTTTCCAACACTTCAAACTTTTCATCATTTGGACATTCCTATGCAAATTTATGATCAAATTACCAAAGGCTAGAAAAATGCGATTCTGTGTTAGATATGCGATCGCACAAACCATTATGTGGTCCGCATACTTGATTTGCTATCGGAAATCTGGCCGCAAACTGGACCAGTGTAGCCCAGTTTTGGGCACTGAGTTTTGCAATGCGTTTGCGGCCGGCATACCCATTTTGCAGTCCATTATGCGACCGTAGACCCATATTCGGAGGGTTAATCTTCCTATTTTTATAACCCGACCCCATTTTCATATATAGTCTTTGGGGGTTCATTTGGGTTCATTTTTCCACTGATTTTAGAGAGAGGTGAAAGCATTTTAGAGAAAGAAGGAGGAACCCAACATTCAATCATCCTACCTTGCATCAACCTTCAAGAATCAAAGAGCCCAATCATAAGTTCTTCATCTAAGAGATTGGAAATGCTAGAATTTCCAGAATGTTGTAGTAACTTAAGGAAAGAATAAACGAGGTATGTATGGATAAATTTAACCTTTGTAAAGTCCCCTTGTTTGGTGTACGAGTAATTGGTATGTTCTTATTTATGTGGACTATTTGTGAATTCTTGTGATTAATGTGCCTTGAACGTTGTTGGTTAAGTCTTCCGATATGATGGTGCAAGTAAA
This sequence comes from Nicotiana glauca, assembly GCA_026770625.1. Lineage (NCBI taxonomy): Eukaryota > Viridiplantae > Streptophyta > Magnoliopsida > Solanales > Solanaceae > Nicotiana > Nicotiana glauca. Next base: position 39,139 of record MU735234.1, read on the forward strand.
TGGCAACAAACCAAATGTGTGTACGTGAATGTGTTTATGTGGTAAGAGATGTGTAACAAATGATGGAAAGGAATCGTAATTGATGCAATTGAACCAACTGTGGTAATATCATATGTGGCTTGTCGTGGGCAATTATCGTTGTGACTTAAATTTTACATTGGGCTGTTGTATATGATGGAAATGGTATTGATATTTATGAAAGTTCTTGTGAATTGTTGTTGTTGTTGTGGTTTTTGTTCTTGTTATTGTGTGAGTTGTGATTTGTCCGGTGGGATCGGGTTGGGCACCGCAACATGAAGTAATAAGGTGTGGGTTGTGGTGATAAGGTGAAATGTGATTTGTCCGGTGGGATCGGGTTCTTCGCCACAACACGAAGTAATAAGGTGTGGGTTGTAGTAATAAGGGTGGCCAAGGTAATAAGGGTGGCCGAGGTAATAAGAGTGGAAAAAGTGATCGAAATCACTATTGAAATCATTTATGTGACGGAAAAATGTTGAAAAGGGAAAGGGAGAGATTGTGAAACTTGTTTAGCTTTGGTTGTTTCTTTCACTTGCATTTGATCGTTGATTCTATTGCTATCTGTTACTTGTGTGTTATTTGATTTTACTTGCGGTAAAGTTTGTTCATACATACCAGTACAATTAAAATGTACTGACGTCCCTTTTTGCCGGGGGCGCTACATTCGTGTTATGATTGTAGGTGGTTCTATAGCAGGTACTCCAGTCCACCGACAGTAGCACTCCTTCCCTTCCCATCAACTGAATTGGTGAGCCCCTTTCCTCTCGGGCCCCTGCGCGGCTCATGCCGCCTTTCTTCCGGAGTCTATTTTGGTATTTGTGTAAGGTATAGCCGGAGCCTTGTTGCCGGAATTTCCATATTATTCTTCAGTTGTATTTAGAGGCTCCGTAGACAGGTTAGGGGTAGTGTCGGGCATTGGAATTTAAAATTGAAATATTGATGTTTGGCAATGATGTATAAAACTTGTAATACCTTTAAAATAGTGAATGAAGTTGCTAATGAAAATAAAATGGAAATCGTTAATGATATATTTATAGAATTTGATTAATGGAGTCCATCTCCTATTTATTTATGAGTTAGTTTGGCTAGAATGAGATCTAACAGACTTGCTCGGTCGGGTTTACTCGGTTGAGTACCGGTCGAGCTCCTCGGATTTTGGGGCGTGACACACATGCTCCCGATGGCCCGGAATATTGGGAGGTTTCCCCAGCATAGCAACACTCTTCGAGGCAGTATACTCCGAGCGTCGCTCCCCCGATATCGGGAGAGGGCCACTATCGCCCGCCAAAGGTGGAACAGAGGGAGGAGTCCCCTTCATCCGAGGATCAGGTGTTGAAGCGGCTACCACGGCCACGATAGAATAATAAGAAGATGAGGAGGATCTTGGCAAAAATTCCCTAAAATAGAGGAGCGAAGAGACTCGCCCAAAGCACCAGGCTCTACAAAAGAGATGAGCTTATAAAAAAACTACAGAATCATCACTTGAGTAGGGGATAGACGAATATATAAGGGCCGGGAAACAACTACCCAATTGCCCAAAGAGGCCAATTAATTCTTGCCATATTAACATCACCCTCACCTTGGGGAGTGTACTGGAAAAATCATTCCAGGCTCCCACATAATTTGTGGAATTAGGGGACCACGGGAGATCCCCGGCGTCTGTTCGAAGGAGCTATCGACTCAACCTTGGCTACAATTTAAAAAAAGGCTCCAAAGGACCGATGCTCGATGCTCTGAAGCAAGAAGGACTACCAGAATGAAGGCTCCATTCATATATTAACAAAACAAAAAAATATCTATGCAGTATTCATCTCCCAGAAGCGAGAACATATGAAATAAAAAAGGGGTATACAAAAAAGAGAAGGGAGGCTCGGAGACTACTCCTCGCCACTATCCTCTTTTCCCCCATCGGGGGCAATCAAAAGCTTTAGTTTCTCCTCCGCCATGCGGGCCTCTTCCAAGCCAACAGATAATTCAAATCCCCGAGCCTCGAGTTCTTCCGGGACCTCCTTCTTCCCCTTCACCTTGGCATGTTTGACAACTCGGACCAGTTTTTGCTCAGCTACCAGGGATATGTCACGAGCCATGGCATGCGCCGTAGCTGCGTCCCCCTTATAAGCAATAGCTTCTTGTTTGATCTCAAGCTTAGCCATGGCCAAAGAAGCAATCTCCCTGCGGGTGTTTGAGAGAAGGCCCCGAGATGTCGCCAATTCCCCGATCGTAGTCTCGCTCCGTTCCTTCAGCTCGAAGACCTTCGCTTCCAAATCATCGATCCTCGAGCTGCTTTGCTCGATCTTTAGTAAGAAGCAAGACGATGAATATGTGAATACAGAACACATATAGATACCAAGAGGATAAGCATATATGAGCAAGGTGAAATACCTGAACAGCAAGAGTAGCCTTCTCCCAAAATGCTGCCTCTAAAGAGGCCCGAAGCTCCTTCAATTCCATATCTCTTCGGGCACCTCGAGACTACGAGTCTTGCAGTTTCAAAGCAATGGTATCATGCTCCTTCTCATAGCATGAAAGTTTCCCACGAAGCTAGGAGATGACATGTTCATATATCTCTTTACACTACGACACAATGGGAAAGTTAGGAAAAATGATAAATAATGCCTAAGAGAGAAAAGAAACATGCAGGAGAAAATCATCACCTGCTGCAAGGACTTCTCCGCTGCTTCAATGGCATCAAAGACGTCGAGGTCAGCTTCGTCAGTTATGTCATCAAGAATGTTGGCAATAAAGCCTCCCCCTCCGAAAGAAGTGCCATCCGTGGCACCAATCATCCTCTCAGCATCTCTCAACTCTCCCGATGAGACTAGGTAGTTTTGAATAAGGTTGTTCAGGTCTCCAATTCCTTCAAATAGCGGCCCACGCCATTGGAAGTCCCCGAACTCCGACCTATCTGAACCTATAGCCCTGCTAGCAGAAGCTACATCGAATCTGACCATGCAATTTGAAGCCACACCGGCGTACTCTTTGAGGGCCTTCGACTCCTTAGCCCTACCGGTCCCAGCCATCCCGGACTCAGCAGCCTCCGACTAGGGAACCTAGAAATCCCTCTCGCTGGGCCTCGCTCTCCTTCTCAACTGACTGCCATCATCATCTTCTCCCTCGACATTAGGGTTCAGCTCGGAGGTTAGGACAACTGTCTCATCTGGGCAAATAATGGCCACCACGACTTCCCTTTTCTTGCTCGTACCTGGACCCAAGGCCCCGACTTCATCATTAGGGGGTGGCCTCATCAGCATATTCTCTCCGAGGCATGCACCAGTATGATAAACACAATATGCCATTATTTAGAGCTTAGGGGAAATACAAAATACGTGGCACGTTCAATAAAGAAACCTTACCGTGATACTTAGCTACCCAACGCTTCTCAGCCATGATGGTCTAAGATCGGAGGCAATACGAGAACATTTTATCCAAACGCTCGATCCATCCCGCCAAGTCTGGGACCTCCTCATGGTACCAAGCAGAAGCCAAAAGAGACCACAAAGAGGTTCACTCGATATAATAATTGAGAAACGGCTAAAGGGAAATGCACTTACGTCGATCGTTCCACTATCCGGGAAAGGTAATCCATCGGGCTGGGATGATATCCGCGGTTGTCACTCAGACAAATCTGCTCCTCTACCCCCTGTCCTTCCCTTCATCAATGCTTGTGAAGAAAGACTTTTTGTACCATTTTCGAACTTGATCTAGACTCGATACAGCCAAGGGCGGTATAATATGATCAGATGGCTAACAGTGAAGACTTCACCTACGACCCTTTTAGTAAAGTGCCTGAGCATCAACACAATCCTCCAAAACAATGGGTAGATCTGGCCAAGGGTCACTCGATATTAAGCGCAGAAGTCGAGGATCACTGGATCGATTTCCAAAAGAGGAGATTTGACGGATTTGTTGGGACCTAGGGTGAATGGGTATGAGTATACGTAAAGAAAGCCATCCTTGAAGCCGATAATGTTGTCACTGGAGGCAGGAATTTCTACCCCCACTGCTTTACTCCATCAGCAGTCCTTTTTCACTTTGTCGACATCAGTCACGATGCTAATATATCGAGATACGTGCTTGCAGAGACCCAGCGTAGATGTAGGAGTCTCGATATCAAAATCGACATATCAATTTCGGGAGGGGTCCACTTCTCTAAAGAAGGAACCGATTTATTCTCCCCCAGTTGATCGGGACGATGACGCGGTGTCGTTCCGATGAGGCACCGTCCTAGAAGTCCTGGCCATGAAAAATGGTGAAACCTTTCTGAAAAAAGAGAGAAAGATATGAATATATCAAATAGCTGAGATTCTGGTTCACGATCTTGGAGGAAGGGCAAAGACGAGGAGCACCTAAAGATCGTAGCGTTTTATAGGAATCGTTGGGGAAGTAGAAGAGACAAACCTGTGGCAGTTCGTGGAGTACTCAATTATCGCATTTGACAACAGCCCTACACGGTTCCCTAGGATATGGCATTTAATGCTCTTATATGGATGATGTCATAGTAATAATGGCCTCGAGATGATGATTCAATATCGTTTCCTATCACTTTGATATAGGAAATGCAGAGACTATCTATACGCGGTGAAATCGGGGGAATCTATTTCCTGTCATTGTGGTATGCTCGGAGTGTCCTAACAGTATATCGAGAGCATAAGATTGTGATCGATCTCATTATCTCGAGTATCATCCGTGGCCCTGCAATGACTCGAGGGTTAGAGGATCTATCTGCAACCTAGCAGAAGTCACGAAAGCGAGAAACTCCCGAGGAGATAGCCAGAATCAATAGGTTCTGGTGTCTTGTCCAGACATCCCATCCCCGTATATTTATATTTAATATGCCCTATACTATAACGAGTCCCCTCGCCTATATAAGGGGGACTCCCCCTACCTTTTAAGGGACTGATGTTGCTCCACTTCTCCATAAATTGAATAATATCTCTCTCTCTCTCTCTCTTCTAAATTGTCTATCTTCATCGGCCTCGAGGTCGCCATAGAACTTTATCATTTTCTCGCTTGTTTCTCTATTATTTCTATCAATATTGATAATATAGAGCCTTGCTTAGCTAAATTTTTTTCTGTTATCCCCTTCCCGACTGCCCTCTATAGCTCGAGATAGGCTCAAACCTCGGCCCCGAGGTATCTGCTGGCTGATCTTACAACAGTGCAACAACCCCCTACTGGTTTGATTACTACCTTGCTTAACTCACTTTTTGTCATTATTTTTCACGTTTTAGTACTAAATGCCTTAACAAACTAGCTCAAGAATAGATCACGTATTTTTAGAATCCCATTTACAAATTTAATTATTGTTACCATTTTCTTGGTAAACATATATCCTCAAGAGCCCGCTCGAGATTTTAACCGGGCATGCTTCACGTCTCGGTTCAATTTTAGCTCAGCCTCCTTGGACACCTTCCTGGCCTGAGCATTTGCAGTAGCAATATCCCCTTTATACGAGGTTACAAACTCTTCGGCTTCAGCCCAAACCTCGGATAATGCAGCAAATGACTCAGTATGAAGATCCCTATACTTATTACTCTCCACTCTTGCATCATCAAGTTGATGTCCGACTGAGACCACCTCCCCCTAGAGGGTATGTTTCTCAGAGACTATCTAACTCATGTACCATTTGAGTTCGTGAATTTTAGAGTCCCTGGCTTGGATTTCCTCCCTCATTGGATTGATCCACATGTGTTAAAGCACTAAAGCCAGATAAACATGTAGACAAAAACAAACGGGAACTGTATAACCTACTCAGTAAGATGAGTTCTTTCTTGGGATATTGCCTCTAACCAATCACGAAGACCATTTCCTCCCTCATTAGGAATTTTTGAGTCCCTGGCTTGGATTTCCTCCCTCATTGGATTGATCCACATGTGTTAAAGCACTAAAACCAGATAAGCATGTAGACAAAAACAAACGGGAACTGTATAACCTACTCAGTAAGATGAGTTCTTTCTTGGGATATTGCTTCTAACCAATCACGAAGACCATGGAGTTCCTCCTTCCTCTTGGTGGAAAGAGCTCTGAGCTCATTGGCTTTCGAAGTGAGCTTCTTGTGCTCACCCTCGTAACGAGCAAGCTCGGTCTGAAACCTAGCAAAGGTCTGATTATAAAGCACCCTGGCCTAGAACCATGAAAGAAACAAAGTTCGCAAGACGAAGACCAAGGCACCGAGCAGAACTTACGAAAAAATTACCTGCTCACAGAGCCTGTCGATCACACTAAAAATAAGTAAGGCGTCAAGCTCAGGCTTTCCCTCAGATGCAGCGAAAAGCTTTTCAAACACATTTTCATCTCCGACGGGTATCCCCACATCGAAAGACTTTATTTTGGGCATCCTGCATCTCTCTCGGAGGAAAAGTTGATTGCAGAGGGGAATCGCTCTCTTTAATAACTCCGACTGGATCAATCGAGACCACCTCTTGTATCCGAAGAGCATAGAACTAGGCTCCCCCTGATCGCCTGCCGAATGCACCTCAGTTCGAGGAAAATTTTGGCCGTCAATCAGCTCAGGGATATTAATCGATACACCCTCAAAGGTCTCTTTAGCCCAAGGCAAGACAACAATGGAATCAAGCTCAGACTTGGAAGCCACCCCCTCAGCAACATATGTGACGGTCATATTTTCTCCCCCCTCGGGTACTACCGAGGAATCATCCTTCTTCTCGCCTTCAGCTCCGGGACTCCTCGATATTTCTAGATTTAGGGCTACTGAATTAGCCTTAGTTTCTTCCAATTCGTCTTTCTTAGATTCCGGAGAATCAGTTGACGATCTCCTTTTCCATTCCTTCTCTTTGTCTAGTTTCGGGGCATCCGCTTCCTCAAGTGGTTCTTCTCTCATCAAGAAGACCTTCCCCAGACCTATGCAAATGCAAAATATAAACACAAGGAATGAGGACGCAATCAGTGATAGTTCTTTTAGGAAATTCAATTACAACAAAAATAGAGGCTCATAGTGGTCCTTGGCCTCCTATCGAGCCCTAGACAGGTCGCGCCACATGCGCTTAACGTATGGGGAAATCAAATCTAGCTGGCTGACCCAGCCCGAGAGGTCCTTAACTGCGCTAGGGTATGCTGCGACAGCTACACCAGAGGAGGAAATTAGTTTGAACAGAAATTCATCCAACAGAAAAAGAGAACATTTAATTAGCGTATCCACTTATGTTTCATGTTCCACATTTCAGGGAACGACATCCTCTCCGTTAGAATCAGGTTCAAAGTCCTAACCCAAACAAAATGGCTCATCCACCCTCCATTCCTAACCTCGTTAGTACAAGCAAAAAGGGATCTCGAGGCCCAACAGTGGAGCTTAATCATGCCCCCACAGAAGAGTCGGGGACAATACATTCTGATCAGGTGGTCGAGGGTGAAGGACATCCCTTTGATCATGTTCGCACAATATCTGGTCATGTAAACATATGCTAGAATGACGAATGAATTTGACTAAGAGTCACCCGATATCGTTCATAGAATTAGAAGATCACGGGGTCTATTGAGGGCGAGGATGGCTCCACCCAGCCAAGGGTAAATGGATAAGTATACACACTAAGGAAGACGGCCTTGTATGCCATTATGTCCTCCCCTTGAGAAGGAATCTCCACTAGCACCACGTCCCCCCAGCGGCAGTCGATCTTCACCCTTTTGGCATATGCTATTAAGCTAATATATCAGGACACAGATTCACATCGTCCATTGGCTTTGTGATTTGCTTGTGCTTCATCTCTGAACTTGCTTGATTTCAAGAGCCCTAATCTTTTGGACCTATTCGAGTTCCTAGAGTTTTTTCAACTACTACTTTATTAAGTTTCAAAATCATTGCTTCAATTTTGTTTCTTCATATGATTCTGACTTTTGCTAAACTCTACAAGACCTTTACTTGACCCCTTTTTTGGCATGCTATTTGATACTCTCTCTTCTCCATAGCTGAATTACCATATTCCTATAGTCTACTACTTACTTATTTTGCAATTACATGACACTTGCACTTTGTCCTAAATTCAGCCTCACATACTTGTTACTTGTGTACTCTTTATATGTGCTGAACTTCTCTTCTAAATGGCTTTCAATTGTGATTGATTTTAGACTTACTTTGTATAAGTTTGATTGATTTCTTTCCATGTTTGCTTACTTCCCCGTTACTCGATTTGAGTCAAAAGTTTTCCTTAGCTTTTCTGACTTGGTTCATTCATGGACCAATGCTTACAAAATCTCTGACCCCCTTGATTTACTGTATACTGATGGATCCTTACCTTATTTGTTTTAACTGTTTATTTCAAACTTCTTCCTTTAATTAAACTCCTATGTATTTACCCCTAATTTCCTACTTTGCACAAGATGTTTATTTGATTTCTTTTCTTAAATAGTTTTCCTGTTTGAGTTTGAATTCCTTAATTAAAGGAAGTATTGATTCTTAATTGATATCCAGTTCCTTAATTGTTTTCTTACCTTATTTTTGCCTGTTTTTCACACTATAAATACCCGACCCTTTCATTGACATACACAATCATTGGTAGTCTTTCACAAACTTACACTTACACTAAACAAAGTATTTTCTTTTGTTTGCTTATGAATCCCAAAGCCCTGCCCCTATGTGTTTAAGCTATGGTTTGAAGCATGTAAATATACAAGTTATTATCCATGAATTGAACTTGATCCCTGGGAATCCTAGCCTCTAACAGTATGTGTTTTGGCAGGCTTATAGGTGTGCTAGCACTCCCCATTGCTGGGCATGCCTAAATTCTTCCTTTGCCTAAGCAAAAGGCTTTTTACAATCCCCTATCCCCCTGAATCCCCTTGTGTGTGCTCATTTGTAGTTGTTCCCTTCTCCCATTCTCCTTTTTAGCACTCTGTTCCACTCTTGCACACTTTCTTAGTCTTTAAGTTCGGCCCCCCCTCCTGTGAGCCTTGCCTTGGGACCCTTCGAGTTCCCTCTGAACTTGGACACTTGAGGACTGACCCTTCCACACTACACTTGTTCCAATTTGATAATACATTTAGGTGTAAGCATTGCCAGGATCCCCTTTGAGGTTCTTAGGGAACTTTGACACACTGAAATGGGAGAAAGGCTTTGGATCAAGATCGCACGGAGTTGGTTTACCTCATATTTTAGACATGAAGTCTGAATCAGGCTCTCCTTGGTTGTACTTTTATTTATATTTTTCTGATGTATTTTACTTTAATCTGGGCTGTAATAACTTGTAATAAACTCTTGGGGATGGCTGGTGAAAAGGGAGGGAAACTATGTATGCCAAAAGGGTAGATACCATGCCTATATGTATTTTTAAATATGCATGCATATAGAAATCATGCCTATCGGTTATTAACAATTTCTGCACTTAGAAATCATGTTCATAGGGTTTCAAATAATTTTTGCACTTAGAAATAACGTCCATAGGTTTTCTTAACAATTTCTGCACTTAGAAATCATGTTCATAGGTTTTCAAATATTCGATGGTACAAGGGATCTGAAGAAGTGCTCGAACAAGGTAAGCATGGCATCTGATTTTATGGACAGATTCAGGTTCAATATGAAGAACATGCCAGATGTGTTCTATATTCAAAATCTGAAGAAAAAGCCCACAGAAACATACCGCGAGTATGCTACTCGATGGAGGTCCGAAACTGCCAAGGTTAGGCCTGCTTTAGAAGAAGAGCAAATAAACAAATTCTTCGTTCGGGCCCAAGACCAACAGTATTATGAAAGGCTGATGATGATCAAGGCCATAAATGTTTTGACATTATCAAGCTAGGAGAAAGGATCAAAGAAGGAATCAAAAGCGGTATGGTTATTCATAAAAAAATTTCGTTTTATGAATGTAATAAGGCCAGTGGCCATTAGTGACTTTTATTTCCTGTTATTTAGTGTCGATTTGGGATTTGTCTACTTTTTACCAATGAAATGAGGCATTTAGCATTCCAAGTTCTTCAAATCAACTTGTTGCTAGGCCTACCTCGGGCATAAAGAGGTCCCCAAATTAGGACACGCTTTACGTTCCTGCACTGTATGTTTAAATATTGCATTATTTTTTATATGTAATCCTCACTGACTAGTTCGAGCACTCTGGCAACATCATCCTATTCCACAAGATCCGTGGGCCCCCCCACCCACTCCTCTTCTTAGTCCTATCAGACACAAGAACTAAGGGAAGATGGAAGATTTGAACAATGCCAAAAAAGAGAACTCAATTGAACGGGTAGAGGTCACTCATGGTGCTCTGGTACGCCAAGGAAAATGCATCCCAACTAGAACAAAAGCTGTTGAAATTTTAGGAAGAACTTGATCAAGTCCGGAATTTGGCGAATCTGTCATTTTCCCTCACCGCTCCAGATGTTAATTTCCCAAATGCTCAGAATCCTATACCTCCATAAAATATCCCAAACCAACAAAACCATCCCACTCCTCTTCACCACTACAATACCTGCCACACCTCAAATAACACCCCACTGCATATCCTAGAACTCCAGAACTCCACAAATGACCACTGCCACACCCAATATATTACCCCCATCTATGTGGAGACTGTGCCACACTCCACCCAGCCCATTTCAAGCACACCCGAGTCCGATGATAAGGACTTGCTCATCAAAAATCTGGCCGAAGAGCTTAAAAAGTTGACTAGAAAGATTCAAGGCATTGAAGGTAGTAAGGGAATTGAAGGGTTAAACTACGAAGATCTTTGCATACAGCCCGATCTCGAACTGTCCGAGGGATACAAACCTCCGAAGTTCGAAATATTTGATGGTACAAGGGATCCAAAGGTCCATTTGAGAACATACTGTAATTTGTTGTAGTAGTAAAACATGAGAAAATTCGCATGAAACTTTTCATGAGGAGTGCTCGAACTAGGTAAGCATGGCATCTGATTTTATGGACAGATTCAGGTTCAATATGAAGAACACGCCAGATGTGTTCTATATTCAAAATCTGAAGAAAAAGCCCACAGAAACATACCGCGAGGATGCTACTCGATGGAGGTCCGAAACTGCCAAGGTTAGGCCTGCTTTAGAAGAAGAGCAAATAAACAAATTCTTCGTTCGGGCCCAAGACCAACAGTATTATGAGAGGCTGATGATGATCAAGGCCACAAATGTTTTGACATTATCAAGCTAGGAGAAAGGATCAAAGAAGGAATCAAAAGCGGTATGGTTACGAATTTTGAGGTTTGAAAGCTACAAACAAGGCCTTACAGTCAGGCAGTGTGTCCAAGAAAAGGGACGTATGAGCCGTAATGGTGGCACATAGAACCAAATCTCCCGTCAAATACCAAACATACCCAATGCGTCCAATCATATATCAGCCTACCCCAAATTACCAACCACCCTCTCCCTCTGACCAAACTCCACCACTCACTTATCAATCACCTCCCACATATTAGCCACTTCACCCAAATACTCCCAACCAACACATATTTACCAAGCCTACAACACTCAACACAATCCTCCAAAATGATGGGTAGATCTGGCCAAGGGTCACTCGATATTGAGCGCAGAAGTCGAGGATAACCGGATCGATTTCCAAAAGAGGAGATTTGATGGATTTGTTGGGACCTAGGGTGAATGGGTATGAGTATACGTAAAGAAAGCCATCCTTTAAGCCGATAATGTTGTCACTGGAGGCAGGAATTTCTACCCCCACTGCTTTACTCCATCAGCAGTCCTTTTTCACTTTGTCGACATCAGTCATGATGCTAATATATCGAGATACGTGCTTGCATCGACCAAGCGTAGATGTAGGAGTCTCGATATCAAAATCGACATATCAATTTCGGGAGGGGTCCACTTCTCTAAAGAAGGAATCGATTTATTCTCCCCCAGTTGATCGGGACGATGACGCGGTGTCGTTCCGATGAGGCACCGTCCTAGAAGTCCTAGCCATGAAAAATGGTGAAACCTTTTTGAAAAAAGAGAGAAAGATATGAATATATCAAATAGATGAGATTCTGGTTCACGATCCTGGAGGAAGGGCAAAGATGAGGAGCACCTAAAGATCGCAGCGTTTTATAGGAATCGTTGGGGAAGTAGAAGAGACAAACCTGTGGCAGTTCGTGGAGTACTCAATTATCGCATTTGACAACAGCCCTACACGGTTCCCTAGGATATGGCATTTAATGCTCTTATATGGATTATGTCATAGTAATAATGGCCTCGAGATGATGATTCAATATCGTTTCCTATCACTTCGATATAGGAAATGCGGAGACTATCTATACGCGGTGAAATCGGGGGAATCTGTTTCCTGTCATTGTGGTATGCTCGGAGTGTCCTAACAGTATATTGAGACCATAAGATTGTGATCGATCTCATTATCTCGAGTATCATCCGTGGCCC
>MU735235.1:6837-35120 GCA_026770625.1 Nicotiana glauca
AAATAGGATTGATCAACACAGCAGTAGTAACAACGCAGCAACAGCAAATAGGACAACCCAGTCGGAGTTTTACAAAATCAGTAACTAAAAGATGAACTTGATAATATACTTTTGCTAATTAAAATTTAAACTCTCTTTTTCTTCTGCAACAAAAATTTTCGTTTTTTTTTCTTTTTTCTTTTCAGATCTCTCTTAACTCTTAATAACTCTCTTTCAATCTTTTATCCTTTCTAATTCTTACTTCTGATATTTTCTCTCTAAATTCTCTTCCCTCTTTTTTATCTTCTCCCTTCTATAAATAAGTGAGACATCTTCCTCTTTAATTCAAAAAATAGACCACTATAAATTAAATAAGTAAAAGAAAGACTCCACTTTCTTGAACCCCACAATCCGCTACTTTATTTTAATTATACTTTAGTTCCCACTACATAATGTTTTGTCTTCCACCATAATTATTTAAAAGCATTATTCTCCACTATCAGATGTTTTGTTCCCCCGCTATGTTTATTTATTAATACTTTGGTAATTAGTGGACAGAGCACTTAATTCAAATAATTGTCAAAATTTAATTTCCAAAAATACCTCCGAAATTACTGGAATTTACTATTTTACCCTTATCAGCTATAACCAATTCACCTAAATCAAACAACCAAAATATAGCAATTTTAACCAATTCTTAATCAAATTTAAATAACATATTCAAACTAAATGAAGAACAACAAAATCAATCTGAAATTATTTTGAACATTCATAACAACTATTCTTTCAGATTCAACAAGAACAAAAACTCATAATAAATAGATTTTAATTGCTAAATTCATATTTAACTTAGTAACATCAAGCAAAACATTCAAATTTCTAACTTATCCAAATTTTAACACAACAATAAACAGGTTCAAATCATTAAAACTCAATAATTAATTGAACTTCAAATTAAATCTAATAACATTATAATCAAGATATGAGATTCAAGTGATTAACTAAAATATTTCTATATTAAAACTTAAACAAAACAAATGATTAAAGCATAAAAATGAAGAAATAACCAAGAACATGATAAAAAAAAGTTAGAAAAATAATCAAATATATACTATTTTAGATCCGAAAATATACATATATACATATAATATAATCTGCCTGTATACACATACATACATACTATATACATAAAATGATATACATATATACATATATACATATAAATCCGTATATACATATATATAAATAATCTGCCCGGAACATATATATATATATATATATATATACATAAATATACTGTCCGAAATATATATATATATATATATACATATATATATATATCTGTCCATATATACATATATATACATAATATATATAAGATATACATATATACATATATATATATATATATACACTTGTATATGCACACACGCACACACACACACACACATACACACACATATATATATATATATATACATACATACAAATCTGCCCGGAATATATATATATATAGATAATATACCCGTATATACATAATATACATAATATATACATAAGATATACATATATACACATATATATATATACATACATATACACTTGTATATGCATATATATATACAAATCTGTCCAAAACATATATATACATAAATATACTGTCTGGAATATACATATACATATAATGTACCCGTATATACATATATATACATAATATATACATAATATATATATCCGAAAAAGAAAAAAAATAGAAAAACGGGGGGGAGGGGGGCTGTTCGACGCTGGTGGAGATGGCTGGCTGGTTGTTCGTCGGGGAGAGGGGCTGGGGTTGCTGGAAGTGAAGTGGAAGAAGGAAGAAGAGAGAAGAAGAGAGGGTGGAGGCTTGTATGATTAGGTTCAGGGTTTTTTAGTTAGTTTTATGTTTTGTTTTAGTTAGGAGGGGGTATATTTGGTCAGATGGGGTAGGATTGGGCTAGGGGGTTTTTTGGGTTGAGTATTAATTTTGGGCTTGAGGCATTTTAAATTGGATAAAAGCCCAATCTGGTTTTCCTTTGATTTTTGTTCTCTTTTCTATTATTAATAAAACTAAAATGCTAAGATTAAATTATAAAAATCAAAATTATCTTAACATACTAATTAATTCCTAACAATAATTATCACATAAAAATTAAACATCAATTAAAATAAAATCGCACAATTTGGACATTAAAGGCTAAAAATGCAAAAATACATATTTTGTGATTTTTCATTTTCGTAAAACAAACTTAATTATGCTTAATTGTAAACTTGAATTTTATATACAAATGCAACATATTTTTTCTATTTTTATTTATTTAAACAAATAAATATGCACAGAAAAATGCAAATAATACAAGAAAAATAACACAAAATTCACAACAATTGCAAGCAAACTAAAATTGTTTTATTTTGAATCTTTGGGAATATTTCTCTTATAGGGCAAAAATCACGTGCTCACAACAAGCATATAAAAAATGAAGCAAACTTACAAGACATATTAATTTAAAACATAAAGAATTTAAACAAGCCAACGTGCATGTGATATTTTAACAAGATGAATCTTTAATGATTTGCTAAATTTAAAGAGGATCAATGTAACGACCCAACTTGGTTGTTTAGAGATCCAGCATGTCATTAAGTGGTCTGAGGCCATGAGCATCTTCATTTCAGGTATATCGACTTGTGCGTATGGTCGGAATTGAAATTCAGGAAGACCTGAGTTAGATTTAAATAAAAATTATCATTTCAGAAACCTTAAGTTGGAGAAAACGGCTAAGATTGGAATTTTGAGTAGACGACCTCGGAATCAGGATTCGAAGGTTCCAGTAGGGTCGTATGATGATTTCGGACTTAGGCATATTATCGGATCGGGTTTTGGATAACCCGGAAGTGTTTTGGCGCCTATTGTGGAAGTTAGCATTTTAGAAGAAATTTCATAAGTTTGGTTTGAAGTGCATTTTAGTGTTATCGATGTCCGTTTGGAATTTCGAGATGGGGAGTAGCTCCGTATGGTGATCCTGGAGTTGGGAGTGCGATCGAAAGTGAATTCGGAGGTGTGCATGTCATTTTGAAGCCATTTAGCTAAAGATAGAAATTTGAAGGTTTTTGAGAAGTTTGACCGGAAGTGGACTTTTTCATATCGAGTTTGGAATCTGATTTCAAAAGCTGGAGTAGGTCCGTAATGTCAAATATGACTTGTGTGCAAAATTTGAGGTCAATCGGACGTGATTTGATAGGTTTAATCGTCAAAAGTAGAGATTTTAAATTTCGAAGTTCATAAAGCTTGAATCGGGGTGTAATTTATGGTTTTAGCGTTGTTTTATATGATTTGAGGCCTCGAGCAAGTCCGTAATGTGTTTTGGGATTGGTTGGTAGGTTTGGTTGAGGTCCCGGGGGCCTCGGGTGAATTCTGGGTGGTTAACGGATCAAAAATGGAATTTTGGGAAGGCCGGAGTTTGCTGGTTGCTGGTATTTCCGCTTCTGCGGGAATGGGACCGCAGAAGCGAGAAAGAAACCGCAGAAGCAGTTAGGAGTGAAGTGAGCAGGGACCGCATATGCGGTCAGGAATCCGCAGAAGCAGTGGCTTATCGTAGAAGCGGTTTGGGGCGGCTAGGCTGGGACCGCAGATGCGGTCATTTTTCTGCAGAAGTGGGACTGCACCTGCGGTGGAGGAGTCGTAGAAGCAAAAAGGGCTGGAGGCAGAGAGTTTGTTTTAAATTCGGGGTTTGGCCATTTCTCTCACATTTTCTTGGATTGAGGGCGATTCTTGGAGGATTCAAGAGAGGAATTCATTCATCAATGATAAGGTAACCTAATCCCACCTATTATGAGTTAAATGCATTGATTATATATAGATTTTATCATGTAAATGGGTAGAAAATTGAGGGTTAGAGGAAGACCTAGAAAATTAGTGTTCTTGAATTTTGACCATGATTTTGAGTATGGAATTAGGAGAAAATCATATATTTGAGTTCGTGAGTTCATGGGTAACTTTATCTTCGAGAAATTTCGGATTTTCGGGCACGTGGGCCAGAGGGCGTTTTGGTCAACTTTTCGATCGGAGTTAGGAGTTGCTATAAATTAGATTGTAATGAATATTCGAGCATATATTAATGGATTTGCATAATGATTGGTTAGTTTTGGAGCGTGGTGCATCAATTAGAGTCTTCGGAAGGGTGTGGAATGCCGGTTTGGATCTTCGGAGCGAGGTGAATCTCCTTTCTAACCATGTAAGAGGAAAATGTCCCCATAGGTATAATAATTGATTATGTGCTCCTATTTGTGGGGGCTACGTACATACGAGGTGACGAGAGTCCGTGTGTAGCTACTATTATGCTATTGTCCAGGTAGTTAGGACCCAAAAGCATGTTATACTTGAATTATTTATGAACTCATCGATAGCTTGAATTGCTTAAATCACATTGAATTAGTAAGTGAATTACTAAAAGGATTAACTTCATTTCTTAAAAATTGTTGAAGGAGAATTGGTTTTATTTGGATAATTATTCCCCAATAAAAGATTCTAATTGGCCATTTGATCATGTATAATATGTGTACCTGCATCGTATGGATGATTCGCGAGCAGGGTGATTGTGTATCTTATGTGTACCTGCGTCGCATGGATGATTCGCAAGCAGGGTGATTGTTTATTTTATGTTGATCGCGTCGCATGGATGATTTGCAAGCGGGGTAATTGATGCATCTATGGTTCGTTCTGTTCGACCCTCGGCAGTGCACAATTTACATTTTTGTTGGATCAGGCCGTCACCTCGATGTGATTTGTGCATGTTATTTGTCGCTTGAGGATTTTTAAATGTTAAATTTGCCCTTCATGGCTTGATATAAATTGATAAAATAATAAAGAATAGACCTTGAAAGCCTTTGATTATTTGTTGAAGGTGTTTACTTGTTTTCCGACTTCGTGAATTAGAACTATTATATAAATTCATGATTTCCTCGCATTTCTAGAATATTGTTAATTGACCTCTAGTGAGTGTCGAAGTTGGCCATCTCGTCTCTACTTCTTCGAGATTAGGCGGGATACTCATTGATTACACATTGATTACGTACTCATACTACACTTCTGTACATTTTTGTTGCTCAGTTATATATATACCTCTAGCGGCCTACTGGGCGTAGCAGCGCAGATGATTCTGGGACTAGGTGAGCTGCATTGTTCGAGGCGACCTGCAGCTAGTGTAGTTCCTTTCAACATTTTTATATTTATTCTCTGATCACTGTATTTCGGACAGATGTTGTATTTTATTTTCCTTATCAATAGATGCTCATGCACTTGTGACACTGGGTTCTGGGATGGTTTTTGAAAGATGTGTACTAGTAGTTATTACTTAATTTGAATTGAAGTAGAGATTGTTTTAATTATGAAAAATAGAAGGAAAAATCCTAGATTTTCAAAGGTATTAAAAGAGAATTTAATTGATAATTTAGTTGGCTTGTCTGACAGAGGTGTCCGGCGCCACCACGACCCTTAGTGGATTTTGGGTCGTGACAACATGGTATCAGAGCTTCTGGGTTCCCGTCGGTCTCAGAGTCATGAGCAAGTCTAGTAGAGTCTCGCGAATCGGTACAGAGATGTCTGTACTTATCCTCGGGAGGCTACATGGCTTTTAGGATTACTTCCCTTATTGATTTTCTTATCGTGCGGTTCAATTCCTTTGAGGCTTATGCCTTTGATTTCTTCCTATTCAATCTTATGTGAGCGCTTGTTATAAATAGAAAATTGAAGGATTGTAATGGAACTAACAATGTGGTGGGGGATGATTTTCCCGGTATAGTTGATTGGAGTATTATAGTCGCATTATGGAGGGATATTATATTGTTTCAACTCAGTAACAGAACTTCTTAGAGCCGGGAGGCTAGGCACATGTTGCCATAATGCTTATGAGCTATCATTCCGCAGTGTTGTTGTGATGGTAGGGTGTTTGCCCACGCATCGGGGCAGTGAATGACTTGAATGGAGGTTTACTCAGTGTGTAATCAAGGGGTTCGGTATTTAATTCCCGACAAGGGAAAGGCAGTCGGACTAAGGATGGTCAGATATGGGCTGGTGGAAGTAATGAGACTTGGTATTTGCAAGCGTTGTAGAGTTTTCCTCTATGATGGGATGTCATTATCCTAATGGAACGTACTAAGTTTGTCGATGTTATAATCTGCTACAATTCGCCTTTATGGCAGGATATTGTGAAATAGTATTGGAGATACGACTGTCAGGTATCGTATAGTGCGGTGGTTTAGGATTGAATCAGTATTGCAAATGTTGATGGTTCGAGAAATATGACCTTCGGAAAAGTTTAAAGTTAGTAACAAATTGTGGATTCAAGTTCCAGGAAGATACATTTTATTAAGGCAACAACGGAGCAGCAAAAGATGAGAAAACATGTGGGAAGTGTTAGGTGGAGTTTTGAACTTCTAAAGGGCCAGGCTTAGGGAGCGTAGGCCGAGCACTTGATTAAATAAGAGAGTTTTCCCAAAGTGGGAGAGCAGCGAAGGTGCATAGGGGTTTGGTAATGAGATGACTACACACCTTAAGGGGCGTATAGGATGATTTGAGAATTTCAGAGATTAGTGATTGGGGCCTACGAAGTTAACTTGAAGCATGGGCCATTAAACGGTAGGAGAATTGATACAACGGGAAGGAGCTGATTGAAATGAAGAAGGACACAACATAACCTTGAATTGGAAGGATACTGCCTCACATTTAATTGATGTTCACAAAGGGATAAATGGACTGGTACAGCTAGAGAGTGAGCTTGGACTCAAGATGGGTTATGGACGTCATGGTGATTGTATCCCGTGCAGCAGCATTGGAAGATGTCGGGAAGTGATTTCCACATGAGGGTTATTTCCTGTGAGCAGGTTAGCGGTCGCGCGGTTGGCAAAGCTTCTGTGAAAAATTCTATTGGTTATACAGCAAAGAGATCGGTCGTGCGAATGGGGTTGATGATTTAGAGTATCAAAATGGGGTGTTTACGGAATGATTCCAAGAATTTTTGGATGTTGATTGCGCCCGGTTATGTCAATAAGAGATAAGGAATCCCAGTGAATTCCAGAGTTGTGAAATAATGGCTTCAAGCTAAGTGGGAGAGTCCCACTGCCTATGATTGGGTTGTATGGTTAACTACTTGCGAGGTTTCCATTTATCTGCATATCGATGGGTTGTTTCAGCTACGAGAAAAGACCATAAGTGGTAATTTGAGTTGATGAATTGTTGGATGCATGCTATGGTCGGCCTTATTGGCTCATGTTCAGATTTGGGGGAAGGATTCGGGATTTATGCCTTTTATAGAAGCGGTTTTAAAGGGGAGTGATTCTGCCAGTTTCTTCATTGAGAGGGTATTAATGTGCTAGAAGATTCATGGAGTTGATTATACTCGGGACCAAGTCAGAGCGGGTGGCTATCAATAACGGTTCTAGTAGATCCCAAGGGATAAAGTGTGGTGCCCAGTGATTTCAAGCCTATGAGTACAGTTAAGGATCAAGATTTGTAACAGCTTATGAGAAGGTGCCCAGAATGTTCTATGATATTTTGACTTGTGGTGTAGAATTTGAGAGATATGAAATAGTTCGTGGGATTTGAGGCAGCATGATCTCGTGACTCAAGGTCACTCGGGGTGAGTGTAGAGGGAGTATGTTATGTGTTGAAGAGAGTTAGTATTATTTCCAAGGCAATCAAGGATAAACTAGAAGGAGGTAGATTGATCAGCCATAGTTAAATTGGCATATTGGGGTTAGTGATCAGTTTATTCGGTGTGATCAAGTTATGCGTATGATTTGTGGCGGTACGTGTGAGTCTTGTCAGCCGCCATAATTGATGTTATTCAGAAGCATTCTTCTATTATGACTTGTTAAGTGGAAGCGGATTCTGGAAGGGCTATGGTGGCTTGGACCACTACTTAGAGATTTGCATATCCTACGGTTATAGGAATTTAACTGTGTGTTGCTATGATTCTCCGGAAGTGAGTTAAGTGAAAAGTACTTATATGATGAAGTGTTAAAATATTAATGATTTCGGAGTTACGATGAAAATCGTGTTCTATCGTATGTTTGCACGTTGGGTGCAGTGAGCAGCATGGAAATTCGAAGTGAGGATCGAGGTTGCAGTTTGCTGTTGGTAAGGATGTCACGAGCTCGGATGCGCAAGAAAAGGATGGAATGTTTAAAGTAAATTGGTATGTTATTCAGCGCCACCTAAGATCGATGTATTATGAAAGATTCTTTGCATCCTGGTTAAGGATTCTTGATCGTTTTTTAGTGTAAGTGTGGCCGATGGTTTAGGTGTGCGGACCCGTTATTTATTTTGGAAGATTGTAGGAGTGTGTCCCACGGGAAGATTGTATAAGCATGTCATGTAGCCACTTGATTAACTAAAGATTTAAACCAAGTATGAGGATTGTGGTAATATCATTAATTTGAGAATTTAGGCCTGGAGGGCACTTTGTTTGTGGGGTTATGAAGTGAGGAGGTTTCTCGGGTTATGATGGTTGTTCTTATGTGTTATAAGGAAAAGGGATTTACTATGGACCTTTGAAAGGTTATTAGCCAAGTTGGTGCATTCAGAAACCGGCTTGAGATGATTTACATGTGAACAATGCTTTATATTAGGCCAGTTGTGTTCGTTCAGCGAGCGTTCCTTATGAAGGAAATGATGTATTGTGCCGTATGAGTTGTGAGACGGCTTGGTAAATTTTTATGTGTTGAGGTTCCGTATGGAGATGATGCTATATGATCAGAATGGCTCTTGAGATTCAGATCTTGTATCGCACCTTAGTTGTGCCCGAGTTTGTGGATTATAGTGATATATGTCTCCACAGGGAATGGTATTATACACTTAGTGTGTTTATGATCGATATCCAGTATTTTGTTGTAATGAGCGATTTAGCTCGATGTACATCTCCTTATGTAAGTTTTATGTGCGGATCGGGTGGCACGCCGCCATGGGTATATTATTTGGATCGGGTTGCACGCCGCAACAACGTGATGTTCACTACAGTTCCCCTATTTTGCCTTTATGTGTTATGTTTCCCATTTTCCGAGGGAAGCTCGTTCTAGCTGAGAGCCCGCGTTGCATATATGATTAGCGAGTGGGGTGTCCGTTTAGCATGTTGCCCGCGTCGCATGTATGATTCGCGAGCGGGGTAATTAGATCTCCTTTTCAGAGTTCGTTTCCTTTTGTATCACATTCTAATTGGTAGCCTATTGGCACATGGTAGCGTCATATATGACTTTTAATTGTGTCCGAGGTAGCTTATGGCCTGAGCAGTTCGTACTGGGTAAGACGAGATTATTGGATTTAGGACCATAGCAAGTTGATTATATGAAATGTATTAAGGATCTAAGACCATTCGGTGGTTCAGGAAGAGGCAATGACTCTTGTCAGGGGTATAGACCCAATGATTTGTTGATTCAGTAGTTGGTTATGAATTTCGGCACATCTCTTCCGTCGTGTCGGTGTTGTAAAAGTTAGAGCAAGACCCTTGTAGGTCATGAGGTGCAATGGGAGCATCGGATTCGTGGAATTTCGATTAATTCAATCAGAAATGTTATTGTGGTCCTATGAGTAAAGTGATGCAAAGTGTGAATTCAACAAAGTTATGCAGTCGTGTTTGGGTACAGCGTGTAGTGGTTGATGTGGTGATCGTATGTTGGAAACAGGCTTGGCAGAAAAATTTTGGGCGTTGGAATAGGGATTTAAGGCTTATTTGCTTGAATAAAAGAGTGTATCTGCAGAATTATCGAGCTAATGTGCTCAACTAAGTTGTGGTAGCACGGGAAGGTGCATGAGGTGTTAAACAGTAATTTCAGACTACTTCAGTATAGTTCTCAGCACGTTCGAGGACGAACGTATGTTTAAGTGGGAGAGAATGTAACGACCCGACTTGGTTGTTTTGAGCTCCAGCGCGTCGTTCACTGGTCTGAGGCCATGAGCAGCTTCATTTCAGGTATATTGACATGTGCGTATGGTCAGAATTGAAATTCAGGAAGTCGGAGTTAGATTTAAATGAAAATTCTCATTTCAGAAGCCTTAAGTTGGAGAAAATGGCTAAGATTGCAATTTTGAGTAGATGACCTCGGAATCAAGATCCGAAGGTTCCAGTAGGGTCTTATGATGATTTCGGACTTGGGCGTATGCCCGGATCGGGTTTTGGATAACCCGGAAGTGTTTTGGCACCTATTGTGGAAGTTGGCATTTTAGAAGAAATTTAATAAGTTTGGTTTGAAGTGCATTTCAGTGTTATCGATTTCCGTTTGGAATTTCGAGATGGGGAGTAGCTCCGTATGGTGATCCTGGAGTTGGGAGTGCGATCGGAAGTGAATTCGGAGGTCTGTAGGTCATTTTGAAGCCATTTAGCTAAAGATAGAAATTTGAAGGTTTTTGAGAAGTTTGACCGGAAGTGGACTTTTTGATATTGAGGTCAGAATCCGATTTCGAAAGCTGGAGTAGGTCCGTAATGTCAAATATGACTTGTGTGCAAAATTTGAGGTCAATCGAACGTGATTTGATAGGTTTAATCATCGGAAGTAGAAGTTTGAAATTTCGAAGTTCATAAAGCTTGAATCGGGGTGTAATTTATGGTTTTAGCGTTGATTGATATGATTTGAGGCCTCGAGCAAGTCCGTAATGTGTTTTGGGATTGGTTGGTAGGTTTGGTTGAGTTCCGGGGGCCTCGGGTGGATTCCGGGTGGTTAATGGATCGAAAATGAAATTTTGGGAAGGCTGGAGTTTGCTGGTTGCTGGATTTCCGCTTCTGCGGAAATGGGACCGCAGAAACGGCCCCGCAGAAGTGAGGAAGGAACCGTAGAAGCAGTTGGGAGTGAAGTGAGTAGGGACCGCATATGCGGTTAGGAATCCGCAGAAGCGGTGGCTTATCGAAAAAGCGGTTTGGGGCGGCTAGGCTGGGACAGCAGATGCGGTCATTTTTCTGCAAAAGCGGGACCGCACCTGCGGTGGAGGAGTCGCAGAAGCGAAAAGGGCTGGAGGCAGAGAGTTTGTTTTAAATTCGGGGTTTGGCCATTTCTCTCACATTTTCTTGGATTGGGGCGATTCTTGGAGATTCAAGAGAGGAATTCATTCATCAATGATAAGGTAAGCTAATCCCACCTATTATGAGTTAAATGCATTGATTATGTATAGATTTTATCATGTAAATGGGTAGAAAATTGAGGGTTAGAGGAAGACCTAGAAAATTAGTGTTCTTGAATTTTGACCACGATTTTGAGTATGGAATTAGGAGAAAATCATATATTTGAGTTCGTGAGTTCATGGGTAACTTTATTTTCGAGAAATTTCGGATTTTCTGGCACATAGGCCAGAGGGCGTTTTGGTCAACTTTTCGATCGGAGTTAGGAGTTGCTATAAAATTAGATTGTAATGAATATTCGAGCATATATTAATGGATTTGCATAATGATTGGCTAGTTTTGGACCGTGGTGCATCAATTAGAGTCTTCAGAAGGGTGTGGAATGCCGGTTTGGATCTTCGGAGCAAGGTGAGTCTCATTTCTAACCTTGTAAAAGGGAAATGTCCCCATATGTGTAATAATTAATTATGTGCTCCTATTTGTGGGGGCTACGTACGCACGAGGTGACGAGAGTCCGTGCGTAGCTACTATTATGCTATTGTTCGGGTAGTTAGGATCCAAAAGCATATTATACTTGAATTATTTATGAACTCATCGATAGCTTGAATTGCTTAAATCTCATTGAATTAGTAAGTGAATTACTAAAAGGATTAAACTTCATTTCTTAAAAATTGTTAAAGGAGAATTGGTTTTATTTGGATAATTATTCCCCGATAAAAGATTCTAATTGGCCATTTGAGCATGTATATTATGTGTACCTGCGTCGTATGGATGATTCGCGAGCCGGGTGATTATGTATCTTATGGGTACCTGTGTCGCATGGATGATTCACGAGCAGGGTGATTGTTTATTTTATGTTGACCGCGTCGCATGGATAATTTTGCGAGCGGGGTAATAGATGCATCTATGGTTCATGTCGTTCGACCCTCGGCAGTGCACAGTTTACATTTCTGTTGGATCGGATCGTCGCCTCGGTGTGATTTGCGCATGTTATTTGTCGCTTGAGGATTTTTAAACGTGAAATTTGCCTTTCGTGGCTTGATATAAATTGATAAAATAATAAAGAACAAACCTTGAAAGCCCTTGATTATTTTTTGAAGGTGTTTAACTATTTTTCGGCTTCGTGAATTAGAACTATTATATAAATCCATGATTTTCTCGCATTTCTAGAATATTATTAATTGACCTCTAGTAAGTGTCGAAGTTGGTCATCTCATCTCTACTTCTTCGAGATTAGGCGGGATACTCATTGAGTACACATTGATTACGTACTCATACTACACTTCTGTATATTTTTGTTGCACAGGTATATATATACCTCTAGCGGCCTACTGGGCGTAGCCGCGCGGATGATTTTGGGACTATGTGAGCTGCATTGTTCAAGAAGACCCGCAGCTAGTATAGTTCCTTTCAACATTTTTATATTTATTCCCTGTCCAACGTATTTTGGACAGATGTTGTATTTTATTTTCCTTATCAATAGATGCTCATGCACTTGTGACACTGAATTCTGGAATGGTTTTTGAAAGATGTGTACTAGTGGTTATTACTTAATTTGAATTGAAGTAGAGATTGTTTTAATTATGAAAAATAGAAGGAAAAATCCTAAATTTTCAAATGTATTAAAATAGAATTTAATTGATAATTTAGTTGGCTTGCCTGACAGAGGTGTCCGGCGCCACCATGGCCCTTAGTGGATTTTGGGTCGTAACAAGCAACCCCATCAATCTTATACAGAAGAAATTTCCTTTAATCAATATGCATAGTGTAGTTTTAAAATAAATTTTTTAAAAAAAAAAATTAATTAAATCACTTTTTCAGACAATAGGAAATACTCAAAGGACAAAAAACTAACGTGAGAATATGCCAAACGATATTAATATTCCAGTATTCAAGTTAATAATCTTTAAACAATGAAAAGGTAAAGGGAATATATAAAAAATGAAGCAAACTTACAAGACATAATAATTTAAAACATAAGGGATTTAAACAAGTCATCAAACGTGCATATATCTAAAGCTCAATAGAACTTCAAGCAACATTTTGACAAGTACCTTTAAATATAACCATTACAACGTAAAGGATAAACTATGTACATGGAATTTCGAGTGTGAAAGAATGATCTTACGACATGGCTCCTAAACTAATAATTGATCTTATTAGTAAATTAAATATCTATAGCAGCGAAATTTTATACAAACATCCCGTTCAACTTATGTGGAACAAAGGAAAAGACTTCCTATACTCATAGTTCCCTTATCATACTAATTTAAGAATGAAAGGGACTTAAAGTACGGCATTTAGTTACGAATTATCCACTTAGCATGTATTTATAGTGTCACGACCCAAATTCCGCATTGATCGTGATAGCGCCTCTCGTGAAGACGAGGTCAGCCAACTAACCCAACTCGTCTTTTTAAAAATAATTAAACATAATTAAACAACTTAAATATGACTTAATAGCATTAATTAGCGGAAATGCAACCCAACACAGCCCTAATCGGGGTGTCACAACTCACGAGCATCTATAATGTAAATCCACTACAATGTCTAAAATATACAAAACCGGAATAATGAACAAAGAGGGAGACATTGTGCTGTGAACGCTGACAGTCACCTCCTTAACTCATATAACTTTGCCTCTGATCAGCCAAATCCCGCTACCGGGTGAATAGATACCTGCATCTGCACACGAGGTACAAGAAGTAAAGTGAGTACTCCAACTCAGTGAGTAATAAAGATAAATAACAACTGAGCGGTAAGAAATCACGTAAAGTAAACCATCATGCAGTATAGAAGCAGGGTACAATCCTTTGAGAAAACAGTGAAACTGTGAAATCTTTGGAAATATCTTAGCTCAGCTTAAATCTCTTTTGAAAATGATCTTTTCAACAGTTACGAAATAATTTCAAATCAGTTAGTGCCGATAAGCACAGAAAATCCGCCCCTCGGGCACCAATACCACGATATAATAGGTAAAAAGGCAAGTAAATAAGCAAGATAAGCATATAAAAGTTCGCCCCTCAGGCAATATCTCAAACAGTACCAGCCCCTCGGGCTCAATATCTATCGCTCAGAACATTATCAGCCCCTCGGGCTCAGTATCAGTCACTCAGCAGAATATCAGACCCTTGGGCTCACTCTCATATCACATAGGTACTCGCGCTCACTGGGGGTGTGCAGACTCCAGGAAAGGCCCCTTACGGCCCAAGCGCAATATCAAGCCACCTCGTGGCATATAAAACAAGGCCTGAAAGCCTTCTCACATCACACTCGAGGCTTGAAAGCCTCCTCACATCACACTCGAGGCCTGAAAGCCTCCTCACATCACACTCGAGGCATGAAGGCCTCCTCACATCACACACGAGGCCTGAAAGCCTCACTCAGTCCAGAAAACACCATAAGCCCCTAAGGCATCAATAAAATAGTAGAGCTCAGCCCAAACAACAGTGGAATATCAGTTAAGTCTCAAAAATTCAATTAAAGTGGCTAAGTTTGTAAAACAGTATAATCAACAGGACTGAGTTCAAGTAGTATATCAAATAGTGAGGAAAGAGTGATAAAAATCCACGGAGGACTCAAGTAGTCGGCATTAAGACCAAAATATGGCAATCAGCCCAAATCATGATAATAACAAATAAGTTCCAGTCAAATACGTGGTAAAATTATCAATCGGGATGGACCGAGTCACAATCCCCAACGGTGCTCTACCCCACGCTCGCTATCCGGCGTGCAAGTCACCTCAATATAGCACTACGATGGGCAGTTCGGGGTTTCAAACCCTCAGGATATCATTTACAATCATTACTCACCTCAAGCCGGCCAAAATCCTAGCTCGCAATGCCCTTGCCTCGCAAATCGACCTCCTCGCTCGTCGAATCTAATCAAAATCACAACGAATACATCACAATAGGATAAGGGATCATAACCCAATCGACAAGACTCGAAAAATATTAAAAATCACGAAATTTGCAAAACCCGAGCCCCAGGCCCACTTCTCAAAAATTAGAAAATTAACATCACCGGATTTCTTATCTCGCCACGAGTCTATACATATCAAAATTATAAAAATCGGAGTCCGTTTGACCCCTCAAATTCCACTTTGAAATACCAAATTTTCAAGCCCTAGCTTTACCCTCTTTTGGTGAATTTTCACAAATTTCAATGTTAATTCTACCATTAAATCATGTATTTAGGCCAAAGAACTCACCTCCAATCATACCTAGTCGAAATCCCCTTCAATTTCGTCCAAGAGCTCTCAAGGCCGATAAAAAATGGTGGATATGAACTTAAGCTCGCGGAACAAAATGAGCTTTAAAACCCTTCTCTAAACAGTGATTTTCGCATCTGCGGTTCCTTTGCCGCATTTGCGGCTACCGCTTCTGCGGTTATACCTCCGCTTCTGCGGATCTTCATTAAACCAACAACCACTTCTATGGTCCTCTATCCGCATTTGCGGAATCCGCTTATGCGGATACTTGTCCGCTCTGCGGAAAAACCATGGTCTCACATTTCGCTTATACGACTCATCTACTGCATCTGCGGCATCGCAGATGCGGCCCAAGCCCACACCTGCGAAAATAGCAAACCTTCCAAGAACTCGCACCTGCGAACCTACCTCTCGTATCTGCGGAACCGCATATGCGGTCCTTCTTCCGCAGATGCGGAAACACCAGATACCAGCAACATCAGAATTTCACCAAGTCCAAAAATCATCCCGATGGCCATCTGAAGTCACCCCGAAGCCCACGGGACCTCAACCAAAAGTGTCAACCCATCCTAAAACATCATTCAAACTTGCTCCAATCATCAAAAAACCACATATAACACCAAAATCATCAATTCTCACCGAATTCAAGTCTAAGTTCTTCAAAAACTTCCGAAACACGCATTTGATCAAAAACCCAACCAAACCACCTCCGAATGACCTAAAATTTTGCACACACATCTCAACTCACATAATCAAGTTACAACAACTTTCGAAATTCCCTTCCGACCCTCGGATCAAAATCTCACCTATCAAACGGAATTCGCCAAAACACTAACTTCGTCAATTCAAGCCTAATTCTTCACCGGACCTCCAAAACCACTTCCGATCACGCTCCTAAGTCAAAAATCATCTAACGAAGCTAACCAAATGATAAAAACTCCGATCTGAGCTCATATACAAATAAGTCAAACCTCGGTCAAACCTTTCAAATTCAAAGCTTCCAACTGAAACTGTTCTTTCAAATTCATTCCAAATTTTCCCGAAAACCAAAACCAACGATCTATATTAGTCATAATACCCAACACGGGGCAAGTCATGCCTGAGAACTAGCGATCAAAGTGCAAAAGTTCAAAACGGCCGGTTGGGTCGTTATATCCTCCCCCACTTAAACACACGTTCGTCCTCGAACGTACCCAGAGTTGTTTTAAAGGTCAACCAATCGCTGAATAGCCTTACCTTGCATATACCCGGGGGTTATCCCACGTCACCCTATCTCGCATAGGTACGATAACACATTTTTAACTAAAATCACACAATCTAGTCTAGCCCATAAATCATACAACCACATTTCACTTTCCGGGATCATACACAAGATCAGAACCTCACATCTCTATTCAGAATGAGTCTGAACCAGCCGTAATAACCCATACATACAAACTCAGGTGAAATTATGTGATATACCACATAGCTCAAACACTCAAAATGATAACTTCTATCCACAGCGGTTGCACACAACACCCGAGTACCGATAGAAAACCTCTTATAAAGGAAGGTCTTATTCCACACTTCTATATATTGCTAATGATAAATGAAACATGCAATAAATCGTAACCATCTCTCAGGTCAACCATTCATGAAGTCACTTCCTTTTTTTGGCTAATACCACAGCGGATTTTCGAGCCGAACCTCGATATTATCCTTCCAACAAGCTGAAATCAAATCCGTTCGTATTCCTGAATGATCCCAACAATCACCTCGAATCCAACACAACTCTCTAGTAACATGACACATCAATACAGGCCTAAGCCACAACTCGCATAATTCGCGCACCAATAAGAAACGGTCTGAATATACTAAAATCATGGAAATGACCCCAAACGAAAGAGTTGTACCTCAAACTCATCGGTACCATCACAACACAAGGTTGAGACCCTGTCTCACATCATAGAAATAGAATACATGAATCTACCCCTAAAGTTCATATCTCCACGTAGCCTCGCTACAAAGCGCGAATCTATCCAAACACTGCTACACATCAAACACCTCAAGTCACTATGCTCAAAATTGACAGCCACGCACAATTTGATGTCTAGAACAAAAGAAAATAATTACACCCACGGTGAAACGAATAACATATGCCACGCAACCCGATAGGACATAACCGATACGTCATTCACTAAACAACACTCAATTACTCTTCCTAGTCGAATTCCACTAAGAGACCCCAATTGAACCGCACCATAGGTGTCTATAACCGATAAATCATAACGTCTCGCAATACCAAAAAGGAAACTCACAGGTCTCCCAAATCACTAGCAAGCTCAATAACGATCGAATCAACCTACTCCTCAATAATACAATTCGGGGCCAACCAAGCCGACTCTAGCTAGAATACACATCCACCTTGACCTTCCAACGAACTCATCATCAAGGAAGCCTGAAGCTGCTCCTTTCACTACTACAGTTCCTACCGGAGCTATACGATACGTGTTGACTTTTTGGCAAAATGGTTAGTCCCACATCGGTGGGTTAACCTTTGGTTTGGGAATTTTTCCCTATAAAAGAAGGCCTAATGTTTAGGATTTAAACACACCTCTCATTTGCCTTCTTATCTTCTTAAGGCATTTGTATCTTCTCTCTTTAGTATTATTTCACTTGTATTTTTGGAGTGAAATAAAATATTGGTTGTGTCCGAGGAGTAGGCAAAATTAGCCGAACCTCGTTAATTCTGGTGTTCCTTTTATTATTGCTTTATTGTCTTATTTATTATTTGGTGGCTGTCATAATTTTTGGTATAGTAGTTGTGACTTATTCACACTATATACATTTGGCTTCCGCAACAATTGGTATCAGAGCCAAGGTACTGTCTAAGTATGCTCTGTGGTTGCAGCACAGTCTGATCTTCCACATCAGAAAAGATTTATCTTGGTAACTGAGTCAAGGTTCTGTCTGAGTATGCTCTGTGGTTGCAGCGTAGTCTGATCTTCCACACCAGAAAGGAAATAATCTTGATTTGTGTCGTCAGCTATTAAATAATATTTGTGTCAAAGATGGGAGACAATAAACAAGAAGAATCTACATCAAATGTCAACAATACGTCATCATTGGCATCTTCGCTTATGACAAGAATTGTGTCAAATGCGAAATTTGCGGTAGAAATTTTTGACGGGTCCGGACATTTTGGGATGTGGCAAGGCGAGGTTCTAGATGTCCTTTTTCAACAAGGGCTAGATCTTGCTATTGAAGAAAAGAGACCAGATGCTATTGGAGAAGAAGATTGGAGAATTATCAACCGTGTTGCTTGCGGTACCATTCGATCCTACCTTGCTAGAGAGCAGAAATATCCATACACAAAGGAAACTTCTGCTAGTAAATTATGGAAAGCACTGGAGGATAAATTTTTGAAGAAAAACAGTCAAAATAAATTGTACATGAAGAAGAGACTGTTTCACTTCACCTATGTTCCTGGTACCACGATGAATGAACATATCACCAGTTTCAATAAGTTGGTCACAGATTTGCAAAATATGGATACAACTTATGATGATGGTGACTTGGCCTTGATGTTGTTGGCGTCACTTCCTGATGAGTACGAGCACCTTGAAACTACTCTACTCCATGGAAATGACGAAGTTTCTCTCAGAGAAGTTTGTTCGGCTTTGTACAGCTATGAACAAAGAAAGCGAGAAAAACAGAAGGGCGGAGAAGAAGAAGCACTATTTGTGAGGGGTCGTCCTCAAAATCAAACGAGGACAAGGAAAGGAAGATCTAAGTCAAGATCTAAACCCAGCAAAGATGAATGTGCCTTTTGTCGAGAAAAGGGGCACTGGAAGAAAGACTGTCCGAAGTTGAAGAATAAGGCCAAACATAACAATGGAAAGGCCGTTATGGATTCAAATGTAGCTGATTGTGATGATTCGGATTTCTCATTAGTTACAACGGAGCCGTCAACGTCATCAGACATATGGTTGATGGACTCGGCTTGTAGCTATCATATGTGTCCCAACAGGGATTGGTTCGTGGAATTTCAAGAAGGAGAATATGGAGTCATCCACACAGCGGATAACAGCCCTCTTACCTCATATGGCATTGGTTCAATACGATTAAGGAACCATGATGGAATGATCAGAACATTAAAAGATGTTCGATATGTACCGGATTTGAAGAAGAATCTCATCTCTGTGGGAGCCCTAGAATCAAAAGGGTTCAAAATCGTTGCAGAAAATGGAGTGATGAGAGTATGCTCTGGTGCACTAGTGGTAATGAAGGCTAATCGGAAGAACAATAACATGTACCGCTATCATGGTAGTACAGTTATTGGGACAGCGACAGTGACGTCCAGTGACGACAAAGAGGAAAAAGCAACCAGGCTATGGCACATGCGCTTGGGACATGCTGGAGGAAAATCCTTGAAAACTCTATCAGATCAAGGATTGTTAAAGGGAGTAAAGGCTTGCAACTTGGAGTTTTGCGAGCATTGTGTCAAAGGGAAACAGACAAGGGTTAAGTTTGGTACAGCGATCCATAATACTAAAGGCATTTTGGATTATGTACACTCTGATGTTTGGGGTCCTTCCAAAACACCTTCATTGGGTGGGAAGCACTATTTTGTAACCTTTGTTGATGATTTTTCCCGAAGAGTATGGGTGTATACAATGAAGAGCAAAGATGAAGTGCTGAGAATTTTTCTCAAATGGAAGACGATGGTGGAGAATCAAACAGGCAGGAGGATCAAGTGTATTCGCACAGATAATGGAGGTGAATACAAAAATGATCATTTCAATAAGGTCTGTGAAAATGATGGCATCGTCCGACACTTTACTGTCAGACATACACCACAACAGAATGGAGTGGCAGAACGCATGAACCGGACCTTGCTGGAGAAGGTACGGTGTATGTTGTCCAATGCTGGCTTGGGCAAAGAATTTTGGGCTGAGGCAATTACATATGCATGCCACCTCATTAATCGCTTACCATCTGCTGCTATTGATGGCAAGACACCATTTGAAAAATGGTATGGAAAGCCTGCTGTAGATTATGACTCTTTGCACGTGTTTGGCTCAACTGCATATTATCATGTGACAGAGTCAAAATTGGATCCAAGGGCAAAGAAGGCTATTTTTATGGGGATTACTTCTGGAGTCAAAGGATACCGCTTATGGTGTCCTATGACAAAGAAAGTAATATTCAGCAGGGATGTTACCTTCGATGAATCTGCTATGGTAAACAAGGTAACAAATGAAGATACCAAACAAGATGATGGTGCTTCTAAGCAGGTGGAGTTTGAGGGAAAATTTATTTTTCCTACACAAGAAGCAGAGGAGGAAACAAATGAAGATTATCCTCTGGAAAGAGAGCCAGTAGAGGAGATTCCAACTCAGGAACCTCAACAACAACTTGAATCAATAGCAACCAGCAGGCCAAAAAGGAAAATAACGAAACCTGTTCGTCTCATAGAGACAGTTGCTTGTGCAACCGCAATTGCAGCTGATGATGTTCCTGCCACTTATAAAGACGCAGTCCAAAGTTCAGAAGAAGATAAGTGGAGGATTGCCATGAATGATGAAATACAGTCCCTTCATCAGAATCATACATGGAGATTGGCCAATCTCCCGAAGGGAAAGAAAGCAATTGGGTGCAAATGGGTATTTGCAAAGAAAGAAGGATTTCCTAACCAAGAAGATGTTCGCTACAAAGCAAGATTGGTGGCCAAAGGATATGCTCAAAAGGAGGGAATTGATTACAATGAAGTGTTTTCTCCAGTTGTAAAACATTCCTCCATTAGAATTATGTTGGCTTTGGTAGCACAATTGGATTTGGAACTAGTTCAGATGGATGTAAAAACTGCGTTTTTACATGGAAACTTGGAGGAGGAAATCTATATGACTCAGCCAGAAGGATTCAAAGTTGCTGGAAAGGAAAATATGGTGTGCAAACTTGAAAAATCATTGTACGGATTGAAACAATCTTCTAGACAATGGTACAAGCGATTTGACAAGTTTATGTTGCAGCAAGGGTACAAGAGAAGCAAATACGATCATTGTGTGTATTTGCGCAGGCTTAAAGATGGTTCCTTTATATATCTTCTCCTATATATTGATGATATGTTGATAGCTTCCAAGAATTCGGAAGAAATTGATAAGTTGAAGATTCAACTGAAGAAGGAGTTCGAGATGAAGGATCTGGGTGAGGCGAAGAAAATTCTTGGCATGGAGATAATAAGAGATAGACGTTCAAAGAAACTCTGTTTATCTCAGAAAGAATATTTGAAGAGAGTACTGCAACGTTTTGGCATAGATGACAAGACTAAGCCAGTTAGTACTCCACTTGCTCCCCATTTTAAGCTAAGTACTACTATGTCGCCAATGGATGAAGCTGAACGAGAGTATATGTCAAAGGTACCATACGCAAATGCTGTTGGTAGCTTGATGTATGCAATGGTCTGTACGAGACCTGACATTTCACAAGCTGTTGGAGTTATTAGCAGATATATGCATAATCCAGGAAAGGAGCATTGGCAAGCTGTGAAGTGGATTCTACGGTATATTCATAATACTGTAGATGTTGGGTTAGTTTTTGAGCAGGAAAGCAATCAGTCTGTAGTTGGATATTGTGACTCAGATTTTGCGGGTGATCTGGACAAACGAAGATCAACTACTGGTTATGTGTTTACTTTTGCAAAGGCACCAGTTAGTTGGAAGTCTACTTTGCAGTCAACAGTTGCTTTGTCTACAACAGAGGCAGAGTATATGGCTATTACAGAGGCTGTGAAGGAGGCAATTTGGCTTCAAGGATTGCTAAAGGAGCTTGGTGTTGAACAAAAAGGTATCACAATTTTTTGTGATAGTCAAAGTGCTATTCAATTAGCGAAGAACCAAGTTTATCATGCAAGGACGAAGCACATTGATGTTCGGTATCACTTCGTACGAGAAATCATAGAAGAAGGTGGAGTCACGGTGAAGAAAATTCATACTACAGAGAATCCTGCTGATATGCTGACAAAGGTGGTGACTGCGATCAAGTTTCAACATTGTTTGAATTTGATCAACATTGTTGAACATTGAAGATTGAAGATGGAGACATAACCAAAATTTGTTACAGAGAGAAAATTGAAGATGTGGAATTTTGCCAAGGTGGAGATTTGTTGAATATGGCAGAAGTCCCACATCGGTGGGTTAAGTTGTTTGGGGGGGATTTTCCCCCTATAAAAGAAGGCCTAATGTTTAGGATTTAAACACACCTCTCATTTGCCTTCTTATCTTCTTAAGGCATTTGTATCTTCTCTCTTTAGTATTATTTCACTTGTATTTTTGGAGTGAAATAAAATATTGGTTGTGTCCGAGGAGTAGGCAAAATTAGCCGAACCTCGTTAATTCTGGTGTTCCTTTTATTATTGCTTTATTGTCTTATTTATTATTTGGTGGCTGTCATAATTTTTGGTATAGTAGTTGTGACTTATTCACACTATATACATTTGGCTTCCGCAACAATACGGTGCCCGGCACCAAATCCATACCGAAATCCACAACCTCGCCCGACGACATGCCCGGCCACAAGAAATACATCCGAAATTCCCTCAACTCTAGAACTGAATCAATGGTAGAAACCTCTGCACTGACATCCATCACGAAGGCCCAATTAAGAAAAGCAACCCTTCCCAACCGTCCGCTGGTCCTTGAAATGTAAACCACTCTACTAGAACATAATCCGACGCACCTCGCCACTCAACCCGCAGCGTTTTTGGCATAAACCATGGCGCAATAGTCCAGAATACCCCAACACTGAGACAATCAGTCTACACCCCAATATCATATCCAAAATCTAACTTACCAAGCAAAGAAAGATCCATTCGGGCCTCCAAATCTCAGGTAGTTGCTAAACAGTGCTGACACACACGATCTACAACCACATCATAGCCTGTAAATGAGAACTCCCATCTCCACATCCACACGGCATATGAATCATCATTTTCGATCCCAATTTTGCAGTCCAAACATGTGCACACCTTTAATACCCAATCATTCCATGATAAATACTCTAAAATTCCCATGTGCCATATAAGCAACTTGAAACCAGCAGTCGATCCAGCCTGAAAGTGCGCAATACTACTGAAGTGCCATCAACTTAATCACATCTCTCTTTTTTTGAAACCCATACTCTCGTCAAATCACTTCAAAAATAACAATACATTTTCCTTAATCATCTAAGGCTACCCGCTGCCTAGGAGTTTTATAGACTTCTTTTCAGAACTGAACTGAAACCTCGTACATGCAAATCTTGGTGCTCCACAACATACCGCATATACCATACCATCCAAGGATAACAGGAAAACTTTTATCCCCCTTCCGAGCCACAGACATCTACGCACTCAACTACTCAAGAACTTCCATTGATCTCATCTAGATGAAAAATCATTACACATTCCATGTCTCTCATATTCGTAGAAAATGCACATCTTTAACCACAGTAGAAATCAACAAGAACCCTCATAATTTCGTTTGCATAAATTAAACTGTCAGGACTGAATCCTTCTAACTAGACCAAGCTAAGCAAGCCATCAAAATCCATGAGCATTGCTGCAAAATACCTGTAAGAACTCATTACCTCGAACACATACAAAGAATTGATCATATCCTTACCATACCAATTCGATCTATTATCAAACTATTCCATCTATCTAAATTTCCTTCTGATTCATTTTCAACTTGATGCATCCCTCTTGCTATAGTACCACAACCTCTCAATCCGAGGCTTACTAC
Source organism: Nicotiana glauca (assembly GCA_026770625.1). NCBI lineage: Eukaryota > Viridiplantae > Streptophyta > Magnoliopsida > Solanales > Solanaceae > Nicotiana > Nicotiana glauca. Next base: position 30,906 of record MU735235.1, read on the forward strand.
ACGAGACCCAAGCACAATACCACACTGTCTAGGACCCATAAGCCGTTGAATACTCTCTCAAATATCCCCAGAAATACCATATTCCAGGATACTTTACTCTGAAAAACTTCATGCGAATCAGAATTCGTTACCTTTACCTTCCAGATACTGATACATATGATCCCATAATTAACATAAAATACCACAAGTATTGACCCTTTTTTCCAATGAAAATACAGTCTCTAACCACATGCATAACCTTGAGATACCCGATTGTTTCCTGCAGAATCTTGAACACATTAGAACCATTTTCGAAAGTCATTCACTCTTATTCAAACTACAAATTACCTGACCCAACGAATAGAACCACCCGTGCCTCGTTGTCACTCTGATGTCGCAAAATGAAATCCTCGTCCCGATACGACCAAGCAACTTCCTGCTCTATTCACCAAGTATTCTTAACCATCAACAACTTAAGACATCCTGTGATTCTCTCTCCCCATGAAGCATAATGTAGCCTTCGACAAAAATTTCCTTTACTCTAGCCATAGCTAATTTACTTGCCTGCCCCAAACTGGAACCAACATAGTACCTAACCGTGCAATCAATTGCTCACAGCAGACTCCCCCACTTGACTCGAAACCATAGATCAAGATACACTCAATATCTCATAACACTTTTACTCTATTGATGCCACAATACCATAGTGAGATTAAACTCAAATCATTTATAAGTTTGTGAAATACAGATCATCCAGTACTGTAAATCTTCTGCAAATCTCGCATTCAACCCCGCAATAGTCAAGCCCACTCTCTTAAGCAAATCCAAAATTTCAAATTCAACACGTACCCTTCCATTACACATGAGATCTTCTAACACACACATAAGGATCACACCACTTCGGAAACTCCGCAGGGGATAACCCTCCTGTTTCGCCTCAATATAATATTTTCGTAACCTTCCACCATTAAACACATTACACAGCCACTTATTCCTCTTGAGTCTGAACTCATACTGCAACATGAAATTTACTTCACTCCCATCTAGGAGACACGAAAAGATTCTTCACGCGCCCATAACTCAGAGCTACACATCAAATCACAATGGAATCATACACTTAATATTTCATTTATCGTCCAGCAGACCTTCCTCGTTACTTCCAATTCATAAAGATACATTCCGCAGTACTAACATACTCATCACATGTCTATTCAACCGTCACTTTGACTAATAGGGACACTACCGAACATATAAGTTCAAAACACTTACTCACACAATCAGCACCTTGGTGCTCAAGCCATAGGCAAATATCCGGCCTCAAGTCCTCCAGACTGGCCAAACATCAAACTCACAGAGATCACATCCCGCCCCTCGATCGGGGAATCACAAGCCATCAAGACGCATCTGATACTGAGCGCTCATGTGCGCATACAAACGCGTGGAAGGAATTTCAAGAGTTTCTTTTCAAGCTGAATTAAAGACGCACGATAAGAATTCAAGAATTATCTATGACTATACTATTATATCAAAACATTAAACGATGCAATATAAGCATGAGAAAATTACATGCTCACATTACAAGCTAAATATTCGCAAAGCAACTTGCTCATTCCGTATACTAACATGGTATATAGTTGTATGGTATCATTCCAACAATTGCCTATAACTATAAAAACTATTACATAATATCTATGTCGTTCTGCACAAAAAAATTCCACTGCTGCAAGTCATATTCATATAAATAATTTTAGAATAGAATTCACTTAAGAATGCAGCTAAAACAACCAAAAAAATGCTCAAACTACCATATGATACCAATATGGTATATAACTATACCAACATAGTATACAATTTTACTTGTTAATTCCCGACAACTATATGACTATATTACTATTACATAACACACATGCATAAGAAGAAAAATAAAAAAAAAATAGTGTACCACATATTAATATAATAAAGTATTTAAAGATATTGTACTATATTACTACTATTAAAAGATAATCAAATAGTATACCAATTAAATGCAACTAATACAACCAAAAAATGATTCAACTAGCATATGATACCAATATGACATATAATTATACCAATAGGGTATACGGTTCTACTAATTAGTTCCAGGCAACTATATATGACTACACTACTATTACATAATACACATACATAAAGAGAAAAATCATAAAATAGTGTACAACATATTAATACAATAATGTCTTTCAAGATATTGTACTGTAATACCATTACATAAAACAAATGCATAAAGAAAAAATTAAAATGATTAAATAACAAACATGCATAAAGGAAAATTTTAAAAGTTCAAGATACTGTACTATTCTACTATTACTAAAGAAAAGTCAAATAGTGTACCAATCAAATATAACAAATATAACCAAAAAAGGTTCCAATTAACATATGATACCGGTATAGTATATAGATATACCAACATGATATACAATTGTACGTGAAGAGTTTAAAAAAAAAATTTTAATTCTATGATTAAACTGAAATAATATCAGTTGTCACATAACCTAATTAACTCAATTTTTTGCATCATAATCTAATATCCGTCAACTTGGAAAATCCTCTAAACCTAAATTGCCAACTTTTGGCAAAGCAATACAAATTAACCTCCGGACCTCCGAATTCGACTCCGGGCAGATACTGTTCCAGGGCTGTTTTCACAAAAATCAAACTTCGGTCAACATTTCCAACGTAGGCTTCTAAACCAAAAACCAAAGGGACTAAAATAACCCGAAACCTTTTTCTGAATGAAAATAAACCTCACAAGTTATAAAGCCAAAATTACACATGTGTAAAGCATCAAAAGGGGAAAGAAGGTGCAAATACATAAAACAATCAGTTGGGTCGTTATAAATGATGACTAACTATACAACCTTACAATTTTGTGGCAGACTAATACCTTAGAAATTTTTATTCTTTTTGATAGATTTTTTTGTTAGCCTTTTTTTCCCTGGGATGGATAATAAAGACATGAAATGGGAGGTGGATAGATCATACATCTACTTAGAAAATATAGGGATACAACGTCAAAAAGTGAAGAAAGAGAAAGAGAGGAAAAAAGGATAGTGGATGAAGGAAAAGGAAGGAGAAAAGTTAGATACAGAGAAAATAAAAATAGGAAGATAGATGGCCGGGTTATTATTTTTGATTGCATAGGTATGTACTGTAATTATTTCAAAAATAGGTAAAGCCGGGTAATATTTTTGGATAGAATAGGTATATAACATAAGTTGCTCTTATTTATTAGCTATTTTAAGAGTGGGCTAATGAAAGAGAATGGCAAGTAGGCTTTTTTCTTCTTTATATTAATTTCCTTGGGCTTCTTTGTATTAATAGCTTGGACTAAAATTTAACACTTTAACATAAAAATCTAATACTTACATATTTGATAATGTTAATACATCATTGTTTTAAGCTGAATTATTGAAAAACAAGAACTATATAAAATAACTTGCCCAGGGTATTAAGATCAAGAAGTGTAAAGAAATTAATTAAAAGAAAAGTAGGACAAAGTTGGGTATCAACAGAAATTATGAACTTTTAGTTCTTGTATTAATTTATATTGAGTTCAATTGTGAAATGAAACAATTCATACATTAGCAATGCCTAAATAAGAGTACTTGTCTATTTAGTATTTTTCACGACCCGGATGTCCCACCATCGGGAGTCGTGATGGGGCCTACTAATGGGAGCTAGGCAAGCCAACTCTTACTTGCATTTCCATTGGTTACAACTCTCATTTTAAAAATATTTAAATATAATACTATGATTACAGCAGAATAAATAAATTTAGCGGAAGACTTAACAATTTTTACTAGATACGATACAGAAAACCCAACCATGATACACTACCCAAGAACTGGTGTCACAATACTCACGAACTTCTAAGAATAATACACATAATCGTCTGAAAGAAATATAAAACTTTTTATCTCGAATATATGAGATAACAGACTGAAAAGTAAAGATAGAGGAGACAACGGGTCATGCGCACGCCTACAAGGCTACCTCGAAGTCTCGGTGGTCGAAATGTTAACAATCGCACTACTGCCGTTGTTGCTATCCGTAACCCGTATCTGCGCAAAAAGAGCACAGAGTGTAGCATCAGCACAACCGACCCTATGTGCTGGTAAGTGTCTGGCCTATCCCAGCGAAGTAGTGACAAAGCTAGGACCAGACACCACATAAACCTGTACAGTTAAAAATACATAT
>MU735238.1:14347-32241 GCA_026770625.1 Nicotiana glauca
AATTCGTATAATATGAATTGTTAACAAGTATTTGAGTATATTCTCATTAGTTTGTCGTTAATCGGCTAGTTTGGGTGCATTGTGCGTTGATTCAAGACTTCGGGAGGATGTAGAATGCCGATTTTGAGTCTTCGGAGCGAGATGAGTCTCTTTTCTAATCTTGTGAGGGGGAATTTAACCCATAGGTGAAGTAAATGATTATGTACTCCTATTTGTGGGGGCTACGTACGCACAAGGTGATGAGAGTCTGTGCGTAGCTACTATCATGTTATTGTCCGGGTAGTCTAGGACCCAAAGAGCATGTTATACATGGATTATAGTGAACCCATTTATGGTTTAAACTGCCTAAATCACATTAAAATTAGTAAATGAATTTCAAAAGGGTTAAGCTTCATTCTTAAAAAAAATTGTTAATGAAGAATTTGTTTTATTTGAATAAATATCCCCCGATAAGTTCTTATTTGACTGGTTGAGCATGTATTCCTGTGTGTACCTGCGTTGCATGGATGATTTGCGAGTAGGGTATTTGTCTATTTTATGTTGACTGCGTCGCATGGATGATTCGCGAGCAGGGTATTTGTTTAGTTTATGTTAACCGCGTCGCATGGATGATTCGCGAGCGGGAAAAATAGATGCATCTATAGGCGTACCGTCGACCCTCGGCAAGTGCACATTTATTTCTGTTGGATCGGGCCGTCGCCTCGGTATGATTTGCGCATGCCTGTGTTGCTGCCTGAACTTGATTAAGTTATTGTTGCCCTTTTGTGGCTTAAACATATTTGGATTATGTTTTAAAGAGAAATTTGGGAAATTTTCCTATGAAAGAACTACGTGTTTATTTGTTTCCTCTATTTGATTAGAACCATGTCCATAAAGAATAAATCCACGGATTAATATGTGAAATGAGAATAAATGATCATTGGACCATTAGAGTGCGTCAAAGTTGACCATCTCGTATCTACCCTTTCGGGATTAGGCGGGATACTCACTGAGTACACGTTGATTATGTACTCATACTACACTTCTGTGCATTTTTGTTGCACATGTATACTTCATTTTAGCGGCCTACTGGGTGCAGCAGCACGGATGATTCATGGACTAGGTGAGCTGCAAATTGCGAGGCGACCTGCAGCTAGTGTAGTTCCTTTCTGTACTTTGATTATTTATTTCCTGTCCATTGTATTCCGGACAGAGGTTGTATTTTATTTCATTATCAGTAGTCGCTCGTGCACTTGTGACACGGGGTTCTGGGATGGTTTTCGAAAAGTTTGATTTAATTGTGATTGTTAATTTAAATTGAAGCAAAACCCTTTTATTTGTGAAAATGGGAGGAAAATTCTGGAAGTTGATATTTTTTTTAAAAAAAAGGTTTTTTTAAAATCAGTAATCTAATTGGCTGGCCTGACAGCGGTGTCTGGCGCCACCACGACCCTTAGTGGATTTTGGGTCGTGACAAATTCAAAGATCAAATGAGGTTTAGTGGTCAATTCTTGGGGGTTTTTTGGGGTTTAATTAGACTATGTTGGTTATAGCTAAATAATTCCAGCCTTTGATTGGTTAACCATGGTCATTTTTGACAAAGTTATAAGGGGCTAGGGGTTAGTTAACATAGGTTAGTAATTTCAGACCTAATTCAAGGGTAATATAGGTAGTTCAATGAAAGAAGCTTGCAGTAACTGAATTGGGACCCCCTAGAACCTTCTAGAAGGGGGTTCTAATTTGTAATTCAGGAAGTTGGTAGTATAACTTGAACAACAAGTCATAAATTGAAGGACTAACTAAGCTAAAACTGAAAATTAATAAGGGAATTAGGGTATAAAAACAAAATATGAAAGTTACCCTAGTTTTGTCTATAAAAGGCATGCCCCCTTGCCTTGCAAGGAAAGTTTGAAAAGAGCCAGAAGTCTGAAAAAATTCAAAAAAATAATTCGAAAGCTCTAGATCTAGAGGTTTGAAATTCAAATTTCAAATCCAGAAAACCAAAAAAAAATTGAAATCTGAAGTTTGAGAGTTATAAGAGCTTCACAAATTACTGAAAATCCAAAAAAACACATTGTTTCCTCCAGTTTCCATAGCTTAAATTCATTCCAAACACTATTCCATTGAAGTTTCTTAGGATAATTTTAAATTCCAGCTTTTGAATCAAATTTCCAGCTTATATAAGGTTGAAAATAGCTTGAATATTCCTTGTGTTTTGGTAGTTGAAGCTTCAGAAGTTCCTGGGTTTAGTTCGAGTCTATTTTGGTTAATTCAAGTCTGTTTTTGGTTATTTGCTGGTGTTGTTTCTCTGTAATTCACTCCTGGGCTGCTGTGATATTATTTTGGGTTTGAAACTGATCTTATTGTTGCTGTGTGCTGCTGATTACCATTTGCTGACCTTCTAATCCAAAATTTAACTTTTGTGTGGCATTATCCAGGTATTGCCTTGAGCTCTGTCTGAGGATTATTGTATGCACATGTAAAGGATTCAAAAATCATGCAAATGAAGAATATTTTGAAGTTAAATTGATATTTAATGTGCTGTTGTTATCTGATTATGATCCTAGTCTAAATCTAGAGCCATAGATGCCAATTGATACCTGTTATCGTTTTAGTATAGTGTTAGTTTTGGTTTGTACTTAAATGAACAATGGACTGTTGTCACATAAATGCCTATTTAAATATGGTCTGAGTTAGCTGAATTCGAATGCATGTAAGCCTATTAGTTCAACTTGTTGGATTTACAAATGTTTCAATTCAGAGCAGATGTTTAGATCTAATAAATATCATTAGTTAGTCCATTAGTTTGAGCTGCTTGACCATGGCCTATTCATGAGCATCAAAAACAAATTTCTACAGTCATGTGGCTAGGACGTCTTTATAAGGATACAAGTCTGCAACTATCTTATTTTCATGCATGATTCGATTCGTGTTTAATAATGCTGAAACCAGTATTTAAATTAGAAATAATCATATTTTGAAATTCAATAACATAATTAGACATGAATCTCTGGAATGTATGGCTATTTGCTACATTTGTGTCTAACACCTTAAGGAGTGGGATTTGGCCTCATCTCTATAGCCCAATAACCAGTTACCCTTTATAAGAAGGCCCAGAATATTTTTAAAAAGCAAAAATGGCCCTCCAACTAATCCTTCACGTTCAGACCAGGTGCCTGAAGCACAATTAACATAGCAAACTTCAGCCTGGAGCATTGGGCCTCTCCTTCAGGCCCAACTCCATTAAATGTGTGTTCTTGTACCTAATAGTTGAAATTTAAACCCATAGCCCACTTTACAAAAGCTAATAGAATTCTTTCCATTTTATTCAAGGTTACTAGTTTAATTTCATGACATCGGGCTTGGGCCTTCAAGTTAAGTAGCAAATTTGAATTAAGGGGTCTTCGATCATGAAGATCCGCTTGTTTGAGTTTGGACTTGATCTTGAGGCCCGAGTTTGCTTGAATGCTTTTGATGAAAATTAAGTCGCAATGTTAATTAATTAGGCATTTAGAGACAAAATTTAATAGAGAATAATAGTTCATTTTAGGATGACCTTTAAAATAAAACGAGGTGCGCAGCGCCAAATAAAATTCATAAATTGCGTGACCCTCTTTAATTACTTCTATAAAAATATTTAGAAATCGGGTAAGCCATTTAGCAAATTTCCATGGCTTCCCACAAAGATATCAACACGCTAGTTACTTTAGGCGCGCCTTTTAATAAATCTACCTTCTTAAACTTAGGTGTGCATTTCATGTGGCCTAAATCCAAATCCTAAAACGTTGAATAAAATATGTTGCGGATCCGGGTGCATTTCATGTGACGTGATCCAAAAATATGTTTTAAACGACGTTCAAACCTTCTTTAAAATTCATAAAAGCGGTATATAATTTTAAAATTGCACTATAGGATAAACATGTTTTAAACTCAGATATTAGGCCAATTATAATAGTTTAAGCGACCGTGCTAGAACCACGGGATCCGGGGGTGCCTAACACCTTCCCTCGGGTCAACAAAATTTCTTATTCAGAATTTCTGCTTCGCAGACTTTACAAGGAAAGTTGAAATCTTCCTCGATTTGGGATTTAAAATAAGCCGGTGACTTGGGACACCAGAAACAAACCTATCCCAAGTGGCGACTCTTAATAATTTGAATAAATAATCCCATTTCGAATAATGTCACTTTAATTGGAAAAACTCCCTTATACATCTATCCTTCGCGGTGGGTGTGTAAAAAAGGAGGTATGACAGCTCTGAAAACTCTTCTGGGGATACGAACCTAGAACTTCGGTTCAGGGTTCAAGAATTCGAGCTTAGAATAATTGTTATATTTGGCTTTATCTGATTTTCCTACGTGTTTCATGCTAAATGTGCTAAAGGCTTTACCGCTTTCATATTTGGTGGACAGTATATATAAACTACTGTGAAACCTTTTCTCTCTCTGAGTCTTCTACATCATCGAGAGGGGTTCACTTCATGTGACTTCTCTTCTATTTAGAGTGTTATCCCATTTAGAACGAGGTTCAGATAAGTTGCTAAGCCGGCGGAGCTTCTGTATCCCTGGTACGCTGCACCCCCCCCCTCCCCGACTCGAGTTGTCCACTTGGGTAAGCCAAGTCTAGAACAATAAAGCCAGGGTTTAAACCTAATATAACAAAGCCTCATGTCGGGTCCCTAGTAGGAACATTTGTTTGTATCATGTGCATTTGACTTATGGGACTCAACACAGGGGTTGGGTCCGTCTAGGACAGGTGACCTGAAATAAAAAGACCATCCTGATGCATCTTACGTGCTACTTGTGCATTTATTTGCTCGGCTTTGCATGTTGACCGGCTTGTAAATAATGGGAGAGAGTTGAAAGAAAATACCAGTGTTAGGTTTAAGTGAGGGTAACCACTTGTTTTAAAAAAACCAATGCCCAAATAGTACTCAAAACTTTACCGGATTTTTGAAAAAAAAAGAACAACAAAAAAGTTTTTTTTCAAAATAGTTGGTTATTGACAAATCTGTCCGAACTACGCCAGTTTGATACTCACCGGATGTGAGATACGCTGCCCTCATCGGGTCCAACTTCCCTTTTTCAAAAATAGCCCAAAAAACATTTTTTTTTAATTTTGGTCACAAATAAGTCGGGTGATGCCATTCTTGTTTAAAAATAAGCCCAATGTCCCCAAAAGGGCGCCGAAAGGCTGTTTTTGCAAGAACAGCCCCCTGAGTCATTTTTTCTAACGGTTAGCGGGCACAACCTTAAAATCTTCTTCCCCGGAGTGCTGAAAGGCCATATCCGCAAAACCAGGTCTTTGTTTTTCTTAAATAAATTTTTTGAAAAAATAGCCACTTTTTCTTTTGGGTCAAAAAAAAGCCTTAAATCACTTTAAATAAATGTGCAGGATGAGTATGATTGACATTGAACCCTTCTCAGTCCTGAGTGAGAACTCTTTGAAGATCCACATGTGGTGGAATGACCTAGGAAAAGGTAGCAGAGAAATGGTGGTAAAGGTTCTGGGTGGCCTCGTCGAATTATTGAACATTAAGCCAAGGCCGGATATTATTGAAGCATTGATAACTTTTTGGGACCCAACTCGCAACGTGTTCCGATTCTTGGACTTCGAGCATACACCAACATTAGAGGAGGTTGCAGGATATGCAGGCCTTAACAGAAACCTCAGGAGTCGATATCCCTTGGCACCGAGACCGGTAACCCTCCACAGATTTCTGGACTTATTAAGTATTATCCAGGATGTTCAGGATAAGAATCTATCAGAGGGGTATTGCACACTCCACTTCTTATACCATCGATACGGTAACCCGCGAGGCTTTGAGGAGCTAAACACTGGTTTAACACACGCTGGAAACAAAGATAAGTGGGAGGCACGACGGGGATTAGCTTTCGTGGTAGCTTTCTTGGGAGTCGTGATCTGTCCACAAAAAGATGGTCACATAGATATTGGCCTCTTAGGAATGATAGATGTTGCAATAAAGAAAACCAACAGCACAGTGGTTCTACTGATTGTGTCTGAAATGTATCGAGCTTTGACCATATGCCGAGAAGGGGGAAAATTCTTTCAGGGTTGTAATCTGTTGCTACATCTATGGATACAAGAGCACCTATGTCACCGTACCGGGTACATGAACTATGGTTTGACTGGGTTGAGCTGTATTGAAGAATTTAAAACCCGGGTAACAAGTATTGAATTCCCTGAGGATACCGAGGCTTGGTTATCATGTTTGAGATCTTTGACCGCTGACAAAATTGAGTGGGCTTTCGGATGGTTTCCCGTTACTGAGGAAATATACACATAAGATGAAGTACCTTATATTCTCTTAATGGGCATCCGGAGAATCCAACCCTATGCTCCCTACAGGGTCTTGCGCCAATTGGTAAGATTTCAAACCATCCACGGTGATGAAGATCTGAGTAAAAAAGTCATCGAACTAGTCCCAAAAGCTATATTTCCAAAAGGAAACATCTGCCAAATATGGAATGAGTGCAGGTTTCTTGAGCCTAAGACCATAGTGCAGGATCAGGCTAGAGGCGAAGTGGACCCTAAATATTTGATTTTGTTTGGCAAAAGATTTCAAATTCCTAAGAGACCCGCAAAGAGGCCACATGTCCAACAATTTACTAATGGGCCCCAGGTGAAATGGGATTGGTTAGCCAAAGAGAATGAATACATGGCCCGAATAGGAGCATTGGAAAAGCAGGTTCAGGATCTTTGTTTTAAAATAGCTTGCAAGCCGCAGTCGATGAAGGTAACAAGAAAAAACTGACCCAAGAAAATGAGGCTCTTAAGTCTCAGATCCGAAAAATGAAAATAACTTCTAACAACCAAGAAATAAGTCGGGCCGATGAAAGGTTGATAAGCGGACTGAAAAAGGAAGTCTTAGAGTGCCACGAAGATTTGGAGAAATCTGAAGGGAATATAGCAAATATCCGGGTGCAGTGGGAAAAGAAGACAGAGGAATGAGCCTAATTTGTGCAACAAATGAAAAGAAATTATGAGGGAACTATTACTAATCTGAGAAAAAAAGTGAATACCCTTGAGGACGAGGCAACCCAATAGCCAAAGACTTCCAGGCTGAGAGGGAACATTGCTATAGGCTAATGGCCAAAATGGAGAAATAAATTAAGCAGTTACAAGACTATCACCTCCATGTCTCCAGGTGCTAGAGGCCCGCAACCAGCAAATAAGTCGACTATTTCAGGAAAAGGGCAGGATTAGAGCCATCGCGGATTATATCGTCATGAAATGACAAGCATGCGAGAGAATGGGTCGTAATACCTTCTTTGCTACTGTGATGATTTTTATTCGTCAAGTTATGAATGATCTGGAGCAACTACAAGGGGGTCTTGCACGTAGGCCCGCGGCGATGTGCCCCGCGGGCCCTAGGATTTGAAGCTTTAATGTATTCTTAGTTATCGAGTCTGCAATTTTTGTTATTTTGAGTCTGTTTTGTAATTTTCCTTTTAAGAAAAACAAATAGTTTAGTATCTTCGTAATCAAAGTTTTATTAATGAAAAATTAGAAAAAAATCCCAAAAAATGTCTTATTTTTGCATTTATCTCAAGAACTATGATTGGTCTGATTTATGCAGGGTTATGATATGTAGGCAATCTCTATAAGATTCGACCGTAACCCTAAGAAAAAAGGAACAAGGGGGGAAGTAAAAGGAAAAACAAGAGTGGAAAAGAAACACAAAAAGAGAAAAATAAGATAACCAATAGAAAGAAACCATGGAAAAGGCAAAGCCCAAGGCAAGAATGAAAGAAAACAAAAATGGAGAGGAAAGAAAAATGAGAAAATGAGAGAAAAACCAGAAAAGCAAAGAAAAGGCAAGGAAAAAGAAATCAAAGAAGAAAATAAGAAAGAACAAGAAAAGCCGGGATGATGCATGCAACCGTTGCAAACATGTATACACCCATTTATCGATATAGGTGCATCACATCCCAATGTGCGGTTACCTATCTGTTACTTGTCTCAAACTAACCATTTGTTGCTATCAAATTCCAGCTTAGGTTTATAGAATTGGTGGTTGGTTTTTGGTAAACTGGCAGCACATCAGTATTTTACCAGATCAAAAGGGAGTATATAAATGTCATCTGAAATGACTTTGCCAACAGTTCTCATCACTGAATATAGCCCCATCTCGGGGATCCTGGCCTCCGAATCTGCCACATCTGAGAAAATGGGACATTACATCTCCGAGTTATGGAGATGTGGGATGCATGGACTAACGGAAGGGAGCCTCCAAGTGCTATCCCCGGCTTTCCTGAATTGTTACCTAGATCCGGGGGTACTTCTAACATCCCCATCAGCAATCCGAATACCCCGTTGGGACAACCTACCATGTTTGATCACTTTGTAGGAACACCTTTTGAGGTATGCCCCCAGGTGTTCACATCAGGAGTAACTCCCAATATTTTTACCGCTCCACCATGCTCTGCCACCACACAGCCTTTGCTACCAAGGCCCGCTTTTGATCCCTCGGCCTTCACTTTCCAAAATCCTATTTTTCAAGCGGATCCTCCTCAATATCCCACATACACTTACTCTCAGCCACCCCTATTTGAGTTCATACCCAAACAAGATAAAACTCCTAAAGCTCCTGAACAGGATGACATGCAAAAAAGGATGAGGAGCTTGGAGCAGAGTTTAAAAAACATGCAAGGTTTAAGCGGTCAGAAAAGTGTTGCCTATACTGATCTGTGCATGTTCCCTCACGTGCACCTGCCCATGAGATTCAAAATGCCGAAGTTTGAGAAATATGATGGGCATGTCGATCCCATTGCTCACCTTAAAAAGTACTGCAACCAATTCTTGGGGCTTGCAGAAAAGAGGAGTTGTTAATGGATTACTTTGGAGAAATCTTGGTAGGCATAGCCTCGGAATGGTATATGGATCAGGACATATCTCGATGGCACGTTTGGGACGATCTTGCCAGAGATTTTGTTCGACAGTTTCAGTACAACATAGAAATTATGCCAGACAGGAACTCCCTGGTGAATCTGAAGAAGAAATCCTCAGAAAGTTTTCGGGAATATGCGATTAAGTGGCGCGAGCAAGCATCGAGGGTAAAACCTCCAATGGATGAAGTGGAAATGGTCAATGTATTTCTTCAGGCCCAAGAAGTTGATTACTTCCAGAACATGATGTCAGCTATGGGCTAACCTTTTGCAGAGGCTGTTAAGATCGGTGAGATGGTGGAGAATGGTCTGAAAACAGGTAGAATCTTGAGCCAGTCAGCCACTAGAGCAACCTCCCAAGCCATTTAAGGTGGGTCTGGCGGAATGGCTAAGGGTAAGAAGAAATAAGAAACGTCTATGGCAGCATCGGGTGCAAGAAGACACCGCGCACCTAGACCTATGTTTTTCGAAAGTACCCCTCAATATTACTACCATCACCATGACATGGCTTATGCTCCTCAACCTTATGCGGTCATGAATGCTCAATCCTTTGCCCGGCCGCAGCCACATGCCAATAGAAATCAAGCTCTATTCCCAAGAAATCAACCTCCCTACCAAAACCACTATAATCCTTGTCCTCTGCAGAACAACTTCCCTCCCCTTGAGCCACCCAGGAGACAAACTTTTACCCCAATTGGTGAATCTTACTCTAATCTATTCCCGAAACTTATCCAAATAGGTCTACTGCAGCCGTCCCCCAAACAGGGCATAACCCAGCATCGCCTGCCTTCAGAGCTGGTGTCAGGTGTGCTTATCATTCAGGGGCAGAAAGCCATGCTACAAATGACTGTTGGACTTTGAAACGAGCAATGGAGAACTTAATAGAGAAGAGAAAGATAGTGCTGAGGGACGAGGAGGCCCCAAACGTGACTAACAATCCCTTGCCAGCCCATAATAAAGGGCCAATGATTGGGATGATCTGTGAAGATAGAGAATTTAATCCAACATTAAAAGCCATAATTGTCATCGCTGATGCAGAAAGAAAGCCAAAGATTGCCCCGAAGCAAGATAAAGGGAAAAAGAAGAACAAAGTCACCAAGACAGAACTAGAAAAGGAAGCTGAAAGAAAAACAGAAGCAATACCTTCCAAAAATGGAATTCTCTATGTCCCACGAGGCCGCCAAGAAAAGCAGCTAATTGTGAGCCCTCCAAAGAAATTTGAATAGAAAAAGGGAACACAAATCTACGTACCAAAGAAAGCCTATGTGGTGCGGGGGACAATCAAACCATCAGGGCTGAATGAGCCAGTGGTTATTGGACGCGTACCACAGAAGCCTATGACGAACCCTGCTACAGTGCCGTTGAATTATAATCAGACGGTGGTTACGTATAAAGGAAAAGAGAACTTGGGAGAGCTTCCAGAAAATGCTCCCGTTGAGAAGTATTCCAACATAGAAGAAGTAAACAATGCCACCAGAAGGCGTTTCCCGCGTAAGAAACCTGTGAGCGTTGAGGAAGCAGAAACTTTCTTTCAGAAGATGAAGATGGCCGACTATGAGGTGGTTGATCAATTCCGACAGTATCCCGAACAAGTGTCCTTGCTGTCATTGCTGATGAAATCCCCTGAGCATCAAAAGGTTTTAATGAAAACTCTAAATGAAGCATACATGCCAGTTGAAACCTCGGTGGAACAACTACAAAGGATGGCGGAAAGGTTCTTTGCTGTCAATCAGATTTCATTCAGCAAAAACGACATGCCTCCAGAAGGGGCTGCTCACAACAAAGCCTTGCACTTAACCGTCAAATGTGAGGGATATTATGCAAAGTAATTCATGGTAGACGGAGGTTTGGGGGTAGACATTTGGCCACTCTCCACACTACAACGTATGGAAATCGGGACTATAAGGATTCGTCCCAACAATGTCTGTGTGAGAGCCTTTGACGGCATCAAAAGAGATACCATTGGAGAAATTGACCTGATATTGACTATTGGACCGGTGGACTTTGAGGTGACTTTCCAAGTGCTGAACATAGATACGTCCTATAATTTTCTTCTGGGAAGGCCTTGGATCCATGCCGTAGGAGCTGTACCTTCTACCCTCCACCAAATGGTGAAATTTGAATATGACGATCAGGAAATTATGGTTCATGGAGAAGATGAACAGTCAATCTATCGGGACCCATCTGTCCCATGCGTAGAAGCGAGGGAAGGTAGTGAGCACATAGTCTACCATGCATTCGAAGTTGTGGTGGCGGATCATCATGAAGAAGGAAATCCTTGTCCTCAACCCTTCTTATCCAACGCCTCGATTATGGTGGCCAAGGAAATTATCAGACATGGTTTCAAGCCAGGAAAGGGACTAGGAAAATCTCTGCAAGGAATATCTGAGCTGGTGACTCTACCTACAACCGAAAAGTTCTTCGGGATAGGTTTCCACCCTACCCCAGATGATATAAAGTGGGTAGATGAGAGAAAGAAGAAGGGATGGGTCTTGCCACAACCACTGCCGCATTTGTATGAAACCTTTGTCAAGCCGAAGAACAGTGAAGAGGAAGATGATGAGGTTTTCACGGCTGAATAAATTGAGGAAATATGTGGGGCAATGAGAAAAGTACTTTACGAAACTCACATGGTTCAGCTGGGAGAGGGCACTTGCACTGCTGGGGTGTTATACATGGGACCAAGCGCCAAGCTTCAGAATTGGAAGGCTACGCCATTTTTGATCAGGCGGGAGTCCTGGTAAACCTGCCCTGCTACTTTTTCTGCATCCCGAGTTATTCCAGAGCGTAACTCGGATGTTTCTTTTAGTTTCTTGTCTTTAAATTTCCCAATGTAAACCTTGTTATCTTCCCAATTCCAAGAAATGAAATCAATATTTCATCGTTAATTTTTTCTTTATTCTTTCTGATTTTCGTTATTTTCCTCTTTTATTTCTTCTTTTCAGTTCTAATAATGCAGCTTTAAATAATATAGCATGCTTGTGGACTTCATGCCCAGATTCAAACACACTGTCTAATTGTGAAATAATGAACCAAGAACCAGAATATGATGAAGAAGAGGCTTTTAGTGAAATAAACCAAGAATTGGAACAATTTGAGAATAAACCTAAGCCAAACTTGAATGATACTGAGCCGGTTAACTTAGGAACTTCTGAAGAAATCCGGGAAGCCAAAATAAGCATTCACACGGATGAGAAAACTCAGGATGCAATAATCCAACTCCTGTTTGAGTTTAAAGATATGTTTGCTTGGTCGTATGACGACATGCCAGTGCTGAGTGTTGATATAGTGGTTCATAAGTTGCCAACTTACCCCGATTGCCCTCTGGTCCAGCAAAAGCAGAGAAAGTTTAAAACTGACATCAGTGATAAGATCAAAGAAGAAATCATGAAACAACTGAAAGCCGGGGTAATCCGAGTAGTCCGGTACACTACATGGTTGGCTAATGTAGTCCCAGTTCGAAAGAAAGATGGGATGACCTGGGTGTGTGTGGATTACAGAGATTTGAACGGGGCAAGTCCCAAGGACAATTTCCCTTTGCCCAACATCCACATCCTTGTTGATAACTACGCCAAGCATGAGATACAGTCCTTCGTGGATTGTTATGCAGGATATCACCAAGTGTTGATGGATGAATAAGACGCAGAGAAAACGGCCTTCAGCATACCTTGGGGTACATATTGCTATAGAGTCATGCCATTTGGTCTGAAGAATGCTGGAGCAACCTATATGAGGGCCATGACCACCATCTTCCATGATATGATGCATCAGGAGATAAAGGTGTATGTTGACGGCATGATCATCAAGTCCCGAACTCAGGATGGTCACGTTCGAGATTTGAGAAAAATTTTCGAGCGGTTGCGCAAGTATGATCTAAAGCTGAATACGGCTAAATGTGTATTCAGAGTCCCGTCGGGCAAACTTCTGGGCTTCATAGTCAGCAGGAGAGGTATCGAGTTAGACCCAACAAAGATATAGTCTATCCGGGATTTGCCTCCTCCAAGAACTAAGAAGGATATGATGAGCTTGTTGGGCAGATGAAACTATATCAGCCTGTTCATTGCTCAGCTGACTTCCACATGTGAGCCCATATTCAAGTTACTAAAGAAAGATGCAGCGGTAAAATGGATGGATGAATGTCAAGAAGCCTTCGACAAGATCAAAGAATATTTGTCGAATCCGCCAGTCTTGGTCCCACCAGAGCTAGGGAGACCTCTTTTCTTGTATCTGACGGTCTAGGAGAATTCTTTTGGCTGTGTCCTCGGACAACACGATGTAACTGGGAAGAAAGAGCAGGCGATCTACTACTTGAGTAAGAAGTTCACCAGTTATGAAGCTAAATATACTCTCTTGGAGAGACCTTCCTGTGCTTTGACCCGGGTTGCTCAGAAGCTGAGACATTATCTTCAAGCTCACACTACCTACCTCATAACTAGGTTGGATCCTTTGAAATACATATTCCAAAAACCGATGCCCATAGGGAGATTAGCAAAGTGGCAGATTCTGCTCACTGAATTTGACATAGTCTACGTCACTCGCACGACGATGAAAGCCCAGGCGTTGGCAGATCATTTGGCTGAAAATCGGTTGACGAGGAATACCAACCATTGAGCACTTACTTCCAGATGAAGAGGTGAATTCAATAGAATCAATCTCTAAAGATACCCATGCTTCAAAAATGTTTTTAGATGGAGCGGTGAACAACAAAGGTGTGGGAATTAGGGCGATCTTGATCTTACCCATTGGTCAACATTACCCGGCCACAACCAGACTGTGGTTTTTCTGTACAAACAATACTGCTGAATTTGAAGCCTGCATCATGGGTATGAACATGGCGATTGACCAAGACGTTGAGGAGTTATTGATTATGGGGGATTCCGATTTGATTATCCGGCAAGCCCAGGGAGAGTGGGAGACCCGAGATATTAAGCTTATTCCTATCGGTAACACGTGAAGGGTCTCAGCAAGTGGTTCAAGTCGATAGAATTCAGGTGCATCCCTCGGTGTCATAATGAATTAGCTGATGCACATGCCACTCTGGCCTCGATGCTACCCTACCCAGGCAATGCCCATATTGATCCCTTGGAGATCCAAATAAAGTAAAGGCATGGTTAATATAACACGATTGAGGCAGAACCAATCACCCAGCCATGGTATCATGACATCAAAAGGTTTCTGAAAATGCAAGAATACCCCAAACAAGCTACTAGAGATCAAAAGAGAACCATTAGACGACATGCGAGTGGTTTCTTCTTAAGTGGCGATGTCTTGTATAAAAGGACCCCGGATCTCAATTTGTTGAGATGTGTTGACGCCGAGGAAGCTGGAAGAATTATGCATAAAGTGCACGCGAGAGTGTGCAGACCTCACATGAATGGGTATGTTTTGGCAAAGAAAATCCTCCGAGCAGGGTACTACTGGATAACCATGGAAAATGACTGCTTCAGTTTTGTCCGGAAATGCCATCAGTGTCAGGTGCACGGTGATTTAATTCATGCGCCTCCAACAGAACTGCATCCTATGTCAGCACCTTGGCCATTTATTGTCTGGGGTATGGACGTCATTGGGCCGATCAAGCCAAAGGCCTCAAATGGACATAGATTCATATTGGTTGCTATTGACCACTTCACGAAGTGGGTTGAGGCCATCACTCTTAAATCAGTCACCAAGAAAGTCGTGGTATACTTTGTGCACTCTAATCTTATCTGCCGTTTCGGCATTCCTGCAACTATCATCACAGACAATGCTGCAAACTTGAATAGTCGTTTGATGGAAGAGGTATGCGAACAATTCAAGATAACACATAGAAACTCTACTCCCTATCGGCCCAAAGCCAATGGTGTTGTTAAAGCAGCTAACAAGAACATCAAGAAGATTTTGAGAAAGATGATTCAGAGCTTCAGACAATGGCATGAAAAGCTTCCTTTCGCATTACTGGGATATCGCACCACGATGCGTACTTTGGTAGGAGCAACCCCATACCTTTTAGTTTATGGAACTGAGGCTGTTATACCCGCAGAGATAGAAATCCCTTTGCTCGGGATAATCGTTGAAGCAGAAAATGAGGATAGTGAATGGGTCAAGGCTCGTCTGGAACATTTGTCTTTAATTGACGAAAAATGGATAGCTGTAGTCTGTCACGGGAAGTTGTATCAACAAAGAATGGCCCGCGCTTATAGCAAGAAAGTACGGCCCAGTAATTTTGAAGTGGGACAACTTGTGTTAAGACGCATTCTTCCTCATCACCAGGAAGCGAAAGGAAAATTTTCTCCTAATTGGAAGGGTCCATACATCATCTGAAAAATATTGCCGAGAGGAGCATTGTATCTGGGTGATATCGAAGGAAATGATCCCAAAGCAGCAGTCAATGCGGACGCAGTAAAAATGTATTATGTCTAGACTTTCGGCGAGGATGACTTTGTGCAGTTGAGATGATAAAGGCTTTCGTTCCCGCTACCCAAACACTTTCAACCCTTTGCAAGCCCATTTGAGCCAGTTACTCTTCTTTGATTACCCTCTTTAGAACCCGGAAGTACTATCGAAAAAAAAAGAAAAAAAAACAAAGAAGAAGAAAGAAAAAGAAAAGAAAAACGAAAAATGAAACATGATGAAGAAAAAAGAAAGAAGAAAAACAAAACAAATGTTTCCCTAAACTACGTGTGACTTGATTCCGAAAGGATACGCATGGAGCCTCTCTCTGGGGTTCACTCACACCAAAACAAAAATCCCATATTCCCCCAAAAAAGTAAAACTAGGGCAGATAATATAATGGCTCGGCCATGAGCCCACCCAAATGGTTCCAAAGTTTTAATTCTATCCGAGATTCTTTTTACCCAAAGTCCTTCCGATCAATTGGCAAAGGCATGGGAATTGAAAACATCTGATGCAATCCAAATTGAGAGAAATAAAATGAGAGAGTCTTATCGGTGAAAACCTACGATTACCATAAGGCGACGGTAAGTAGAGAAATTGAAAATGAGAGAGTCCGTTTGGCGAAAACTCATAAAGAGCACTATCAGGCGATGATGAGAAGAGAAATGAGAGAGGTCGATTAGCAAAAACCCGCAAAGGGTGCTGTCAGCCGAAAATAAGACATCTCACCACTAAAAGAGTCCTGGAAAGGTTCCCTGGTTTTGAAATATACGGGTCAATGAGTTTACGAGAAGTTCGGAAAGTTTGTGCGGGTTGGGCATCTAGTCCAAGAAACATGTCATGTTCATTCGAAGCCGGCATGCACCCCTAGATAAGTCCTTCCTTTTTCCCCGAAAGGGACGCTTCTCTTTAAACTTATCTTCTTGTCTTTTTCTTACTTTATCCTTGAATCCCTTTAGGTTTAACTCTTATTCTGAAACTATTACAAAGAGAAGGTGGAAGGACTAGTTTTACAGGGCTTTGCCTGGCAAAATGCCCAGCCTCAGCGGATGCATTAAGCCAATCTCGAGTGGCCATGATTGTTGATGCTTTCAAAACAAAGACATTGAAAAGGAAGGAAAGTCAAGGGAAAAGGTTGTAAGAGTAAAGTAAAGTGAAAGGGCAGATCCCCATGCGGGCAAGTCATCATGAAATCCTGAAAGTTGAGTCCTCTGGTTAAAAGAGCAAATAATCTTCAAAACCAGTAAGCAGCGGAGGGTCTCGACAAAAGCTAGGCCGTGATCAAGCAACCAAGGCCACAAAACCAACCAGCATTTCAAACTAACAATTGTTCTTTGTTTGAAAATTAAAACAGGTGCAATCCAGGCAACCGCGCAAGAGCAAGCATAGCTGAAAGAAAAGAAACGCGCAAATGCTGAAACAGCTCCGCAGCCAATAATCCATGCAAAAGGGAAGTTTCCTCCAAGTTCTTTCCTACATCTTATCAAAAAATAAATAAAAAATAAAAATAAAAAAATAAAATAAAAAAAGAAAAAGGAAAAGATAACAAGAGAAGAAAATCCCAAAAGAGGTCAGTTTAGAATTCCCAATATCAACCTGGCCCCCTTTAGCCAACATTAGGGCTCCAATCCCTGAGTTGAGTGTTTGTCCTTTAGCCAACATTAGGGCTCCAATCCCTGAGTTGAGCATTTTTCCTTTAGCCACCATTAGGGCTCCAAATCCCTGAGTTGAGCGTTTTTCCTTTATCCAACATTAGGGCTCCAATTCCTGAGTTGACTTTTTCCTTTTAGCCAACATTAGGGCTCCAATCCCTGAGTTTAGCATTTTTCCATTAGTCAACATTAGGGCCCCAATCCCTGAATTGAGCGTTTTTCCTTTATCCAACATTAGGGCTCCATGTCACGCCCCAAACTCGAAGGACATGACCGGCGCCCGACCAGGAAGCCCCAACCAGGCGGACCTGGGTGTCTTTCCTACCCCACGTATTACCCCATGTTTTCCTTACTCAATAATCTCAAGAACTAGTCATATAATTAATTTAAAACACCTTTTGTGAAATATACATACGTACGTGATAGTTAGTGAAGTTATTAATTCGTTTCCCAACAAAAGAAACATGGATATACATAAGCTTCTAACCCACATCCACTGTCTACAGAGCCTCTAAAAGTACAACAGGATAATACAGTATTTGCCGGTAACAAGGCTCCGGCTATACCTTTCACAACAGCAAAATAAAACTACGGAAACAAGCGGCCTGAGCCACGTTGGGCCCCGAGAGGAATGGGGCTCACCAAAACAACTGACGGAAGACGAAGAGGGAGCTACGATCGATGGGCTGGAGTACTTGCTGCAGATCCACCTACAATCATAACACGAATGTAGCGCCCCCGGCAAAAGGGACGTCAGTACACTTGAATTGTACTGGTATGTATAACAAACTTTGCGCCAAGTGAACTCAAGCCATAGACAAGTAAGTAACAGTAACAGAAACAACAGTCAATTCCATAAAGAAAGAACAATCAAGCCAAACAAGTTTTACAAACTCTCACGGTTCCCTTCCACATTTCCACATCAATAGATTTCACATTTTTGCTCATATTTTCATTTCAACAGTGATTTCGATCACTTTCCA
>MU735238.1:37378-52810 GCA_026770625.1 Nicotiana glauca
AATGTTCATATCATAATCCTTGAGCAATTCTAACCACCGTCGCTGCCTTAAATTCAGTTCCTTCTGCTTGAACAAATACTGGAGACTCTTGTGGTCTGAGAACACATCCACATGGACCCCATAAAGATAATGTCGCCATATTTTCAAAGCAAACACAACTGCTGCAAGCTCCAAATCATGCGTCTGATAATTCTTCTCATGATTCTTGAGCTGCCTCGAAGCATACGTTATAACCTTCCCATGTTGCATCAACACACATCCCAAACCAACCCTGGAGGCATCGCAATAAACCACAAATCCTCCCGTGCCTTCTGGCAAGGCCAATATTGGCGTCGAGGTCAACCTTGACTTCAGTTCCTGAAAATGTTTCTTACAAGCATCGGACCATTGGAACTTAGCTGCTTTCTGCGTCAATTTAGTCAATGGGGAGGCGAGGGTCGAGAATCCCTCCACAAACCTCCGATAATACCATGCCAGAAACAAGAATCTATGAATCTCGATTGGAGTCGTGGGTCTAGGCCAATCCTTCACTGCTGCAATCTTCTGGGGGTCTACCTGAATCCCTTCACTAGAAACAACATGACCCAAAAACGTAACGGACTTCAACCAAAACTCACATTTCAAAAATTTAGCATACAATTGGTGCTGACGAAGAGTCTGCAATATTGCTCTGAGGTAAATGGCATGATCCTCCCTGCTTCGCGAATAAACGAGGATGTCGTCAATGAAAACAATCACAAAGGAATCTAGAAATGGCTTGAAAACCTAATTCATAAGGTCCATGAAAGCTGTCGGGGTGTTGGTTAGCCCAAAAGACATGGCCAAGAATTCAAAGTGACATAGCGGGTTCTGAAGGAGGTATTAGGAATGTCCTGCTCTCTGATCTTCAATTGGTGATACCCGGACCGCAGATCAATTTTGGAGAAGAACTTTGCACCTTGCAATTGGTCGAACATATTATCTATCCGAGGGAAAGGATATTTATTCTTGATGGTGACTTTGTTAAGCTGCCGATAATCAATGCACATCCGAAGCGACCCATCCTTCTTTCTGACAAAAAGAACCGGAGCACCCCACGGCGACACACTCGGTCGTATGGACCCCTTCTCTAATAAATCCTTCAGCTGCTCCTTTAACTCACTTAACTCTGCTGGCGCCATTCTTTATGGTGGAATGGATATTGGCTGAGTATCTGGCAATACA
The DNA here is from genome assembly GCA_026770625.1 of Nicotiana glauca. Lineage (NCBI taxonomy): Eukaryota > Viridiplantae > Streptophyta > Magnoliopsida > Solanales > Solanaceae > Nicotiana > Nicotiana glauca. The sequence continues at coordinate 38,582 of MU735238.1, forward strand.
TCAATCCCGAAATCAATCTCCCTATCTGGCGGAATCCCTGGAAGCTCATTCGGAAACACTTCAACAAACTCATTCACTACTGGCACGGACTCGGGGACAGATACTTCTGAAGTGGTGTCTACCACTCGGACCAAATGATATATACACCCCTTCTTAATCATCTTCGAAGCCTTAAGGTAAGAAATAAACCTACCCTTTGGCACCACACCATTTCCTTTCCACTTAATAACCGGCTCGTTAGGGAACTCGAGTCTCATGACTCTCGTCCGGCAGTCAAGTTTGGCAAAGCACAAATAAAGCCAGTTCATCCCCATGATTACATCAAAATCTACCATTCCTAACACATATTCGGAGTCGACACCACGAGTTACTATGTTTTGAGACTAAAAATTATTTACGGGACCTTACACTCCAATCCCTGCGTTGAGTGTTTTCCCTTTAGACAACATTAGGTCTCCAATCCCTGAGTTGAGCATTTTTCCTTGAGCCAACATTAGGGCTCCAATCCCTGAGTTGGGCATTTTTTCCTTTAGCCAACATTAGGGTTCCAATCCCTGAGTTGAGCGTTTTTTCCCTTTAGCCAACATTAGGGCTCCAATCCCTGAGTTGAGCATTTTTCCTTTAGCCAACATTAGGGATCCAATCCCTGAGTTGAGCGGTTTCCCTTTAGCCAATATTAGGGCCCCAATCCCTGAGTTGATCGTTTTTTCCTTAGCCAACATTAGGGCTCCAATCCCTGAGTTGAGCATTTTTCCTTTAGCCAACATTAGGACCCCAATCCCTGAGTTGAGCATTTTTTCCTTAGCCAACAATAGGGCTCCTATACCTAGGTTGAACGTTTTTCCTTTAGCTAACATTAGGTCTCCAATCCCTGAGTTGAGCATTTTTTCCTTAGCCAATATTAGGGCTCCAATCCCTGAGTTGAGCATTTTTTTCTTAGCCAACATTAGGGATCCAATCCCTGAGTTGAGCGTGTTTCCTTTAGCCAACATTATGGCTCCAATCCCTAAGTTGAGCATTTTTTCCTTTAGCCAACATTAGGGCTCCAATCCCTGAGTTGGGCATTTTTCCCTTAGCCAACATTAGGGCTCCAATCTCTGAGTTGAGAGATTTTTCCTTAGCCAATATTAGGGCTCCAATCCCCGAGTTGAGCGTTTTTCCTTTAGCCAATATTAGGGCTCCAATCCCTAAGTTGAGCATTTTTCCTTTAGCCAACATTAGGGTTCCAATCCCTGAGTTGAGCGTTTTTTCCTTTAGCCAACATTAGGGCTCCAATCCCTAAGTTGAGCATTTTTCCTTTAGCCAATATTAGGGCTCCAATCCCTGAGTTGAGCGTTTTTCCTTTATCCAACATTAGGGCTCCAATCCCTGAGTTGAGCGTTTTTCCTTTAGCAACATTAGGGCTCCAATCCCTGAGTTGAGCATTTTCCCTTTAGCCAATATTAGGGCTCTAATCCTTAAGTTGCGACTTTTAGACATAGTGCCTCCAGTCCCTAATTTGTTCTATCATAGATAAATACAATCCTTGAAAAAAAGAGGATGAGTTCAGACTTTGTCACAAATAACTCAAGAAATTTTCCTAGTGAAAACTGGGGCAGAAAATTTCGTTTGTTTGTTTGTTTTGGTGTCTGAGCAGGTTTGACATCGAGGCACAGGGGTTCGAGATGACCAAAAGGATGAGTCTCAATCTAGAATAAGGAAAAGAAGAAGAAGAACAAAAAGAAGTGAATTCAAAATGCTGAAGTGAACAGAGATGCAGACTGCTCAAAACTGGATTGAAGTAGACGGCGGGCACACCTCCCAAACCTCACCAAATTCACACCCTAGACTCGCCTCACCCTCTTCTTCCCAAATCCCAAACCAATTTCCCTCAAATCCAGTTGTAATCCCACGAATTTTAGATCTAGGGTTTAGGTTAGGACTGGTTCGAGTTTCAAAAGATGACCAATGTTCGAATTGGTTCCAAAATAATGCTATGTGTTTGTTCTTGGCAAGAACAAGCATATAACATTATTTGGGGACTCGATTCGAAGTCAGTCGATTAGAGGGCCAAAATGAGTAAGTTTCTTAATTCTTCTTTCTTCTGATGCATAATTTTCCGTTCTTTTCGTTCAGTTTTAGTATTTCTTTTATTTTTGTTTGAATTAGGGTTTTGGTTTAGATTCTGATTTTTCCAGCCATAGAGGTGTATTTTTATTCTTATTTTTTATTTGATTCTTTGTTTTCTTGTGATTCTATGTGTGTTTTCTTGCCTGATTTAGTCTTATTTTGTTTTAATGGTAGTTACGATTTTATTTGTTTTAATTGTTCGTTTAATTGTTGTTTTAATTGTCAGTTTACACTGTGAATCCTAATTGTTAGTTTATTGTTTTTTAGTTTAGTAACAATTTTAGTTTTAGGACACATAATAGTTAGGATTAATTCAAAGATCAAATTAGCCTTAGTGGTCAATTCTTGGGGGTTTTAGGGTTTAATTAGACTATGTTGGTTATAGCTGAATAATTCCAACCTTTGATTGGTTAACCATGGTCATTTTTTACCAAGTTAGAAGGGGCTATGGGTTAGTTAACATAGGTTAGTAATTTCATACCTAGTTCAAGGGTAATATAGGTAGTTCAATGAAAGAAGCTTGCAGTAACTGAATTGGGACCCCCTAGAACCTTCTAGAAAGGGGTTCTAATTTGAAATTCAGGAAGTTGGTAGTATAACTTGACCAACAAGTCATAAATTGAAGGACTAACTAAGCTAAAACTGAAAATTAATAAGGAAATTAGGGTGTAAAAAAAAAATCTGAAAGTTACCCTAGTTTTGTCTATAAAAGGCATGCCCCTTGCCCTGCAAGGAAAGTTTGAAAAGAGCCAGAAGTCTGAAAAAATTCAAAAAAAATAAAATTCGAAAGCTCTAGATCCATAAGCCTGAAATTCAAATTTCAAATCCAGAAAACCAAAAAAAATTGAAATATGAAGTTTGAGAGTTATAAGAGCTTCACAAATTACTGAAAATCCAAAAAAACACACTGTTTCCTCCAGTTTCCATAGCTTAAATTCATTCCAAACACTATTCCATTGAAGTTTCTTAGGATAATTTTAAATTCCAGCTTTTGAATCAAATTTCCAGCTTATATAAGGTTGAAAATGACTTTAATATTACTTGTGTTTTGGTAGTTCAAGCTTCAGAAGTTCTTGGATTTATTTCGAGTCTATTTTGGTTCATTCAAGTGTGTTTTTGGTTATTTGCTGGTGCCGTTTCTCTGTAATTCACTCCTGGGCTGCTGTAATATTATTTTGGGTTTGAAACTGATCTTGTTGCTGCTGTGTGCTGTTGATTAACATTTGCTGACCTTCTAATCCAAAATTTACCTTTTGTGTGGCATTATCCAGGTATTCCATTGAGCTATGTCTGAGGATTATTTTATGCACATGTAAAGGAATAAAAAATTATGCAAATGAAGAATATGTTGAAGTTGAATTGATATTGAATGTGCTGCTGTTATCTGATTATGATCCTAGTCTAAATCTAGAGCCATAGATGCCAATTGATACCTGTTATTGTTTTAGTATAGTTTTAGTTTTGGTTTGTACTTAAATGAACAATGGACTGTGGTCACCTACATGCATGTTTAAATCTGGTATGAGTTAGCTGAATTCGAATGCATGTAAGCCTATTAGTTCAAGTTGCAGGATTTACAAATGTTTCAATTTAGAGCAGATGTTTAGATCTAATAAATATCATTAGTTAGTCCGTGAGTTTGAGCTGCTTGACCATGGCCTATTCATGAGCATCAAAAATAAATTTCTACAGTCATGTGGCTAGGACATTTTTATAAGGATACAAGTCTGCAACTATCTCATTTTCATGCCTGATTTGATTCGTGTTTAATAATGCCGAAACCAGTATTTAAATTATAAATAATCATGTTTTGAAATTCAATAACATAATTACACATGAATCTCTGTAATGTATGGCTATTTGCTACATTTGTGGCTAACACCTTAAGGAGTGGGATTTGGCCTCATCTCTATAGCCCAATAACCAGTTACCCTTTATAAGAAGGCCCAGAATATTTTTAAAAAGAAAAAACGGCCCTCCATCTTATCCTTCACGTTCAGACCAGGTGCCTTAAGCACAATTAACATAGCAAACTTCAGTCTGGAGCATTGGGCCTCTCCTTCAGGCCCAAGTCCATTAAATGTGTGTTCTTGTGCCTAATAGTTGAAATTTAAAACCATAACCCACTTTACAAAAGCTAATGGAATTCTTTCTATTTTATTCAAGGTTACTAGTTTACTTTCATGACATCGGGTTTGGGCCTTCCAAGTTAAGTAGCAAATTTGAATTAAGCGGTCTTCGATCATGGAGATCCGCTTGTTTGAGTTTGGACTTGATCTTGAGGGCCCAGTTTGCTTGAATGCTTTTGATGAAAATTAAGTCACAATGTTAATTAATTAGGCATTTAGAGACAAACTTTAATAGAGAATAATAGTCCCTTTTAGGATGACCTTTAAAATAAAATGAGCTGCGCCGCACCAAACAAAATTCATAAATTGCGTGGCCCTCTTTAATTACTTCTATAAAAATATTTAAAAATCGGGTAAGAAATTTAGCAAATTTCCATGGCTTCCCGCAAAGATATCAAAACGCTAGTTACTTTAGGTGCGCCTTTTAATAAATCTACCTTCTTAAACTCGGGTGTGCATTTCATGTGACCCAAATCCAAATCCTAAAACGTTGAATAAAATGTGTTGCAGATCCGGGTGCATTTCATGTGACATGATCCAAAAATACATTTTAAACTACGTTCAAACCTTCTATAAAATTCATAAAAGCGGTAAATAATTTTAAAATCGCACTATAGGATAAACATGTTTTAAACTCAGATATTAGGCTAATTATAATAGTTTAAGCGACCATGCTAGAACCACGGGATCCGGGGGTTCCTAACACCTTCCCTCGGGTCAACAGAATTCCTTATTCAGAATTTCTGGTTCGCAGACTTCACAAAGAAAGTCAAAATCTTCCTCGATTTGAGATTTAAAATAAACTAGTGACTTGGGACACCAGAAACAAACCTATCCCAAGTGTCGAATCTGAATAATTTGAATAAATAATCCCATTTCAAATAATGTGACTTTAATTGGAAAAACTCCCTTATACATCTATCCTTCGGGGTGGGTGTGTAAAAAAAGGAGATGTGACATTAGCAATACTATATATAATGTCTAGAGGAATTAAAATCAGCAATAATGGATATCATCGTCTGTAGAATCTGAAACCAGCCTAGCTTAAATCTCAGCCTAATTCGTGCTGTTCTAAACTAACTTTTTTTAAAAACAACCTAATGTCTTTTTATTGACACGGTTTAGCAAGCATGCCTATAGGATCTCAAACAACTCGTTTTTTTTAAATTTGTTACTGCTTTGCCACATTCTGAATCAGTAATAGATACCACGTTTATAAGATCTCACCTAAACACTTAGGCAAGCCTTAGGTAATAACAACAAATAAAAATGAACCCGCTTCTATTAATTAGTAATCGCTACAACCAGCAGGCAGGCCTGATTCAGACTTTTTTTCTGAGTTACGTAATAAATTGGGCTGCTTCAATAACTTAAACTCCTCTTGACTTAGTATTTTTAGATTCAGACCTTGATTGTTGTTTGAGTCATGCTATTTATGAGCCTTTATTGAGGAGGGATACATTAGCCTTCAGTGTTTACGTTCTTTCCCCCTTTAATGTGCAGTCCTATGTGTTTTGTATGTCTCCTTAGCTTTTTCACCTTTTGAAACCTCAAAGTTAGCCTAATATCCCTCCCCTTTAGGAATAGTAGTCCTAAGTGCCTTCGGGACTGATAGGGATGGGATGGGTAATAGCATGCAATAGTGGTTGAGACCAATCCGCTCTTTAGTACCTTAATATGGTAGGAAGAGTAGATATGGATATGATGACCAGTGCGCTAATACCACGTGTAGCCCCTCTTTTGAGGATTGATTACCGGATATTGCATTGATGTGATCCATATTACAAATAAACCTAGGACCTCTCCCCCCCTTTTTCTTTTCCTTTAAAGAATTGTGACTTATTTTCAAAATCAGCCTTTTTAATGATTGTTCTATTTTACTTTTATCACTTCCAAACATTTGTGTATTAAAAATTCCTATAATTTGAGCCTTATTTGTTTACATGTTAATTGCACAAAATTCACAAAGAACTATCTGGCCGGGAACCACACTAGTGGATCCTGAGGGGTGCCTAACACCTTCCCCTTAGGATAATTTCAAGCCCTTACCCGATCTCTGGTTATCAAACAAACTCAGAAGTGAACCTTATAGGTGTCCTAATGCACCTCAAATCATTAGGTGGCGACTCTTCAAATGCAAAATCCAGTTCCCAAAAGGAACGAGTTGTACTATACCAAAATGTCATAAACCCAATTTTCCCGATGCAAAGAAGGAAAAAGGAGGGGGGTGACAACATGGCGACTCTGCTGGGGATATTAGGCTTCTAATATTTCAAAGTGTTCTTGTGAATTTGTACCTCCCTTTATATGCAATTATTTGTTTAAATTCCTTTTAAGCGTTTAATTTCTTTTCCAAGGCAAAACGGATTTATCTTCTTCGTTTCTTTTCTTTATTACTGCTTCAAATTATAAACAGTTGTATTTACTGCTTTCTTAACATGCATATACGTGACAACATATTTTTAATTATTGCATAATCATGATCAACATCATACTCCACTCGTGCCAAACAAATAACATAGCAACATTTATAATGAGTGGTTGCGCTCTTCCTATATTATTACCCCTTAAATTCAAAAAGGCATATTTGCAGTAAAACCAGTCGATCAGCGGTGCAGTCGACGATTCTGTGCCTTCCCCCTTGAGTTGTCCGCTCAAGGGTACCAGTATAAAACCCCATAGAAACCCTACTCTGTTCAAACTATACATGCATCATGGTCAAACCTAGATGGGTCAGTTATGTTGTCCACATAATGATCCTTTAAGACAGCCTTGTCCAAAGTCCACTGGGTTTCCCTAAACCCAAATGGACATCACCACGTTCTATGCATTTATTTGGAGAAATAAAATGCTTCATGCTAATTGTTGGTATTAAATAGTTGAGTCTAGTTGGGGTAAAGGCCTAACCTTATTTGCCTTGCAGAAATATGAGGCACGAAGTCCCTAGATTTGGCATGGTCACCAACATCAACCCAAAACTGCTAAGCTGGTGGAAAGATCTTCACTAGAGTGATTCTCGTCCGAAAATATCTGGGAAATGTACCATCCCTTTTGGAGATCCAACCTAACAACAAGATCATAGAAGTTGCTACACTTTTTTGGGATTGTGAAAGGGTTGTATTCTGCTTTGGGGACGTTGAAATGACACCCCTGCTAGAGGAGATAGGAGGATTAGCCGGTCTAATCGGGGAAACTTCGGGTCTGCTGATGCCTGAGAACCGTAAAGGAAGGGGTTTCCTCAAAATGACGGTTTTATAGAAGAATCCAAACTTGACATGCCTGAAAGAATCCTACATCCCTTTTGACTATCTGTATGAAAGGTACGGTCACAGAAAATCCTACTGTACCTACCCTAACAAGTTTTCCATCATATCCTTGAGGCACATTCATCGAAGGGTCTTCGTATTTATGTTTTGTTTCCTGGGGATGATCGTGTTTCCAACAAAGAAAGCAAGGATCCACACCAGACTAGCCATGGTAACTAAGACCCTAATGGAAGGGATTGGTGGGCAACCATTCAGCATCGTGCCCATGATCATTGCGGACATATACCGGGCCTTGGAGAAGTGTCAACAAGGAGCAAAAAACTTCGATAGCTAAAATTTATTACTTCAACTCTGGATTATGGTGCATCTACAAAGGGGTGAATACCGACAAGAGATTCAGTGAAGGGACTGGGATGACTACATCGCTTTCCATCATCCAAAGCGAATGAATTACATGCCCAATATGTTCGCTCAGTAGAACTATTTGATAGCCTAGCCGAAGAACAAGTTCAATGGATGTTTGAATGGTTTCCGACCGAGGAATTCATCGCTAAATCCAGAAATGCACCTTTTCTGATACTGATCGGTCTGAGAGGAACATATCCTTACGTCCATCTCCGAGTTATGAGACAAGCTGGTAAAAAGCAAGTTATACCCAGGGTCGATAAGATGAGTCATTTCTTAGCTGACTTCCAGGATGATGATAGTCCTTACAAAAGCCAATCTCAACATATGTGGCACTACAAGATCATAATAGGGAGAGATACCATTGAGACAGACAGGTATCATGCTAGTTGCGCTGCTTTCTACTCAGGTTGGTTGGAAGACAATCATGATGGTCTGGGCCAGCCAGGGTTTGCTCGAGGTCACAGAATTATAGATGAAAGGACCGAGGCACAGGTCAATACAACCAGTTGCGCAAAAGGATCTACGATTGCCAAAGTGAGCACCTCGAAATACAAGAGTCCAACCAGAAGCTAATTGAGAAATGGAAGGACATGGCTTTCAGTGCCAACAAACCACTGGGATACTTGGAGCGAGGCATAGTGAAGTTGGAGAGAAAGTTTCTCAAGAGGGTCGAAGACTGCCAAAATACTGAAGGAACCGAAGGCGGAAATCTAGCCAGGGCCTACCTATTGCTGGGACTCCGCGAGTTAGGAAAGATGTTCGACAGAGCCAGGGATGCCGAATCAGGGGAAGGTCCTTCTGGGACCAAGTAGATAGGAGTTTTTCTTTTCCCTTTATAAAATGTAATAAGGCCAATGGCCATTAGTGATTTCCATTTCCTGTTTATTTAGTGTCAGTTTGGGAATCATATATTTCTTATCAATAAAATGAGGCATTTAGCATTCTAAGTTCTCCAAATCAATTTGTTACTACGCCCACCTCGGGCACAACAAGGCTCCCAAATTAGGACATGCTTTATATTCATGCACTATGTGTTTAAATATTGAAACATTTTTTTCTCTTTTGTGATCCTCACTAACTTGGTTACCTTTTGTTTTATTTTTTGTTTTGTTATTCCCCTCCCCAAAGGTTAGTTCGTGCACTCTGGCAACATCATCTTATTCTACAAGATCTAAGAGCCCTCCACCCACTCTTCCTCTAAGTCTTGTTAAGAACAAGAACAAGGGAAAAATGGAAGATTTGAACATCAGAAAGGAGAACACAACAACAGAGGCCTTTGATGCCATGGTATTCGGGTTCCCAATGAAAATGTATCGCAACTTGAGTAGAAATTGTTAATGTTTCAAGAAGATCTTGATCAGGTTCGGAATCTGGCCAACATATCCTTCTCCCTCAGCACCTTAGACATCATCTTCCCCAACAGCCAAAATCCCACACCTCCCCAAAAGAAACCAAATCATCCCACTAAGAACCAATTCAACACTTGCCAAACTCCAACCAACTATCCATTACTCGTCCCTGAACTACAAAACTCCGTAAATGACCATTTCCACACCCACATACCCGGTCACCACAATAATCCCATCTATGTGGTGACCGTGCCACTCTCGACCCAACCTATATCTTGCACCCTTAAGTCCAATGAAAAGGATCTACTCATCAAAAACCTGGCTAAAGAGCTTAAGAAACTAACCTGCCGAATCCAAGGCATCGAAGGAAGTAAAGGGATCAAAGGGTTGAACTATGAATGCATACAACCATATGTAGAACTTCCAGAAGGATACAAACCTCATAAGTTCGAGATGTTTGACAGTACTGGCGATACAAGGGTCTATCTGAGAATATACTGTGACAAGTTGGTCGGGGTAGGAAAGGACGAAAGGATCCGCATGGAACTATTCATGAGGAGTCTGAAAGGAGATGCACTATCCTGGTACATCAACCAAGATCCTAAGAAATGGTCAATCTGGGTAGGTATGGCCTCTGATTTCATGGACAGGTTCAGGTTTAACATAGAAAATGCACTGGATGTATTCTATATTCAAAATCTGAAGAAGAAGCCTACAGAAAGGTTTTGCGAGTATACTACTCGCTGGAGGTCCGAATCTGCTAAGGTCAGACCTGCCTTAGAGGAGGAACAGATGAAAAAATTCTTTGTCCGGGCTCAGGTCCTAGAGTATTGTGAACGGATAATGATGATTGAAAATCATAAGTTTTCCGACAATATCAAACTGGGGGAACAAATTGAAGAAGGTATCAAAAGTGGCATGGTTACAAACTTTGAGGCCTTGCAAGCCACAAATAAGGCATTGCAGTCGGGTGTCGTCTCTATCAAGAGGGACGCGGGGGACGTAATGGTTGCACAAAGGACCAAGTCTCCCATCAAATACCAAACCTACTCTACACCTCCACTCACATATCACTTAGCCCCAAACTACTAAGCACCCTCCTACCAAGCTCCACCTCTCACATATCAGCCTACCTCGCCGAGATATTCCCAACCCGTACATGTCTACCAAACTTACAATGCCCAACCATCTAATTACCAATCACCCCTCGCACGGCAAAATTTTCCTAGGCCCCGGCCTAATTTTGATCGGAGGCCTCCAAAACAATACACAGCTATCGTCGAACCTATTGATCAGCTATATGAGAGACTCAAAACCGCCAGTTATGTCACCCCATCCCTGATTCAACCCTTGAGAATCCTTCTCAGTGGGTTAACCCAAACAAATCCTGTGCATACTACTCCGGCATAAAGGGATACACCATCGACGAGTGCCGCTTCTTAAAAGACAAGATACAGTCCCTGATTGATAATAAGGTCATTGTAGCAAAAGAAGTTGCTTCGAATGTCCGCAACAACCCCCTACCAGACCACAAAGGCGGGGGTTTTCACATGATTGAAGTAGAGGATGATTAGGATCCCGAGGGATCCACCGGGTTGATCGCGGAAGGCGATGACCCAAAGAAGCCAACAGTTACTCTCAATCCCATCATAGTCCAGATTCAAATGTTCGAGGTCACTGAGGTAGATGTGTCCATCCCTCTTAAGTTTGAAGCAACTCCATCAACAATAACACTAGCACCATTTGAGGTTATAGTTTTACCACCCAAAGAACATGTCCCATTCGAAGTAAAGGTGGCCGCACTGATTCCAATGGCAATGACCACCATGTTGTCGTTCCATACAAAGTTATACCTTGGGATTATACAGTCAAGGCTAGGAGGAAAGGCAAAGTCAAGTTCGAAGAGACTGTCGCATCATAGGGTATGACAAGGACTGGAAGAGTCTATACCCTGGGATACTTAGTTAAGTCGAGCAAGTAGGCTTCCAACCGGCCGCTCATCATTGAAACAGGTCCAAATGACCTTTAGAGAAAGATACAGGCCAAGGAGTATTCAGTCATCGACCAACTAAACAAAACACCAGCACATATATCTATCCTCTCATTGCTATAGAATTCCAAGACACACAAAAATACTCTGTTGAAGGTGTTGAGTGAAGCATACGTGCCAAGTAACATCACTAGTGAAGAAATGACTAATATGGTGGGACAAGTATCAGAAATCCATAAAATCACCTTCTATGAGGACGAGCTACCTCCTGAAGGGTTGGGTCATAACAAAGCCTATCATATCACCGTGCAATGCGAAGACTACTTCATCACTAGGATCCTGATCGATGGGGGTTCCAGCCTTAATATATGTCCATTGATAACACTCAAGAAGTTGGGTAAAGGACTGCACGAGATAAAAGAAGGAGCAATCAATGTGAAAGCTTTTGACGGGTCTCATAGGTCCACCATCGGTGAGATTAACCTGTGTCTACAGATAGGACCAACCTAGTCCGAGGTCGACTTTCAAGTGATAGATATGCCAGCATCCTACAACCTGCTGCTAGGGCGACAATGGATTCATGCTGCGAGGGTTGTAGCTTCAACACTGCATTAGGCCATAAAATTTGAATGAAATCACCAGGAAGTGATCATTCATGGCTACAGCAGCAATCCTATATACAGTCGTCAGGCCATTCCAGCGATAAGGGAAGAAGAAAGCTAGGTGGAGAGACGTACCACCACATCGAGCGAGTCAATGTTGTCGACAAAGACAAATGGTGGGCTAACAAGATCGAAAGCATACTGAATTGGAGTGGGTACGAACCTGGCAAGGGGCTCGGCAAGAACCTCCAAGGAATTGCTAAGCTCATAAAACTCAAGAAACACGGCACTACTTTCGGCCTGGGATATGAGTGCACCTGGGAAGAATTCAACAATTGGTCGCCACCATGGCGCGATCCTTACTATCCATTGGAACAGCCAATACCGCCTTTGGATCAGACTTCCCAACAGGCTGACATTATTTATGGGACAGACGAAGAAAAAGCACTTGCTGCGGTAAAGAACTTGTTCCTAGAAGACAATGACATGGACTACTGTGTTGTTCTCGAGGAGGAGGGGGAGGAAGGTCCTTCCATACAAGCTGTGAGTAAAGGAGGATACCTTAACAATTGGACCATCAGGACAACCAGAGCTCGGCGAGCCTCGGGGTAGCAAGGCTATAACAAGAATCATGCACTATTTTTATTTTTACTAGATGATTTTTCTTTTCGCATTTTAATTCCCGCAATAAGATCTTCAATGTTCAAAACAATTATGAAATTTATCAAAGCATTTCGACTTTTCTTATGAATCAACACTCATTATTATTTTTCCCTTATTACTTTACTTATACAGTATTACTATTACTTATCTTGACGAACCAATGATTGTGACATGCAATGAGATAACGCAACAAACGGACATCGATTCAGAGGAAGATGACATACCAGAGGATATCGTCAAAGAAGTTAAGAACTTTGAGAACAGACCTAAGTCCAACCCAAACGAGATAGAAATTGTTAACCTAGGAGATGAAGAAAATGTCAAGGAAACATGAATCAGCATTCACTTGTCGCCGTCAGAAAAGAAGGAGTACACAAAATTTCTAAAGGAATATGAGGACATATTCGCATGGTCGTATAATGACATGACTGGTCTAAGTACATCTATTGTGGCCCATAAACTGCCAACTAGTCTGACATGTCTACCGGTAAAGTAGAATCTTAGGAAGTTCAAGCCCGATATGAGTTTGAAAATCAAGGAAGAAGTCACTAAGTGTCACGCCCCAAACTCGAAGGACATGACCGGTGCCCGACCGGGAAGCCCCAACCAGGCGGACCTGGGTTCCTTTCCTACCCCACGTGTTACCCCGTGTTTTCCTTACTCAATAATCTCAAGAACTAGTCATATAATTAATTTAAAACACCTTTTGAGAAATATACATACATACGTGACAGTTAGTGAAGTTATTAATTCGTTGCCCAACAAAAGAAACATGGATATACATAAGCTTCTAACCCACATCCACTGTCTACGGAACCTCTAAAAGTACAACATGATAATACAGTATTTGCCGGTAAAAAGGCTCTAGCTATACCTTACACAAAAGCAAAATAAAACTACGGAAACAAGCGGCCTGAGCCATGTAGGGCCCCGAGAGGAATGGGGCTCACCAAAACAACTGACGGAAGACGAAAAGTGGGCTACGATCGGTGGACTGGAGTACCTGCTGCAGATCCACCTACAATCATAACACGAATGTAGAGCCCCCGACAAAAGGGACGTCAGTACACTTGAATTGTACTGGTATGTATAACAAACTTTGCGCCAAGTAAACTCAAGCCATAGACAAGTAAGTAACAGTAACAGAAACAACAATCAAATCCATAAAGAAAGAATAATCAAGCTAAACAAGTTTTACAAACTCTCTCGTTTCCCTTCCACATTTCCACATCAATAGATTTCACATTTTTGCTCATTATTTCATTTTAACGGTGATTTCGATCACTTTCCACCCTTATTACCTCGGCCACCCTTATTACCTCGGCCACCCTTATCACCACAACCCGCAGCTTATTACTTCGTGTTGCGGCGCGCAACCCGATCCCACCATACATTTTCAATTCACAAACAATCACAACAACAACAATGAACAATTCACAAAGATCACGACAACACTTCTTAAGGAGTAGAAACAATAATTAACAAGTTTTTCCATAACCATCAATATTATTTCCGTCATATTCCACAACTCACAAGTGTTTCACGTTACAACAATACTTGCCCACGATAAGCCATAGATGTTAATATCACAATTATTCCAGTTGTATCACTTACAATTTCATACGTTATTTGTTTCTCATCTAATACCACATATCATAATCACAACCATGCAAATCACACGAATTTCACAATTTACCCATGTGGATGTCACAT
>MU735239.1:9409-28960 GCA_026770625.1 Nicotiana glauca
CAAACATTCTGAAAATCCAAATATACAGTCCAAATTTATACATTCAAACAGTCCGAATCAGTATTGAAAAATTCACATTGAACTAAAAACTACCTATATAAGAAGTTCTGATTACTATAAACAAATGAAAGAAAAGCTATTTATATTTGAGATTTCATGTTTGAACAAGCTTCAATACAAAAGAATTGGACATGTACCTGGAAAATAAGAGAAGGAACAGGGATCAGAATCATCTTCGCACAGCAATAGAAAACAGGAAAAATTGAATCCAATCACAGCTTCACAACACCAGAATTAAAACCACAGCAACATGATTTCAACTAGAAAATCAACTCGACTAATCCAATTGCAATTTCACAGAGTTTCAACCAATAGAATTAAAGAGAACATTACTGCACATCCTTCAAGTTTAACTAAAAATCAATGAAACTGTAAGATTTTTGGATTTTCTGCTGATTTGTAATGTTTTTAAGTTTTTAAGATTATGATTTTCGAGAATTTGGATCTAAGAATGGTATATTACTTGGAAGAAATTTTTAGATTTTCGAAAAAACTTAAAACTTTTTCACCCCCTAAAATGAGGCATACTCATGCCTATTTATAGAGTTAAAGTTGGAGGGAAATTCAAACTTCAGTAATTGTATTTTAGTCCCTCTTTTATTTCAATTCTACCCTTATTTTTTAACTTGTAATTCAATTAACTACACTTATTTATTAAGAATTATACTAATTCCCCAATCTAGAACCTTCTAATCTAGTGTAATTCCCTATCTACCCTCACTTCACTTCAAAATCTACCCAATTACCCTTTTCCTATACCTAAAATACCCTCCCTTCCTTTGATTTATTACTGCTAGCCCTTTTTATACACCCAAACTACCCCTGAAACTAAGTTGGATTTACTAATAAAATCTACATGTCATTCACCCTTTTACCTCCTGCCGGTATTTTAACTATTAAACCTAATTATCAAAACTAATCAGAATTTAACAAATCTATTTAACTACGAATTAAAACTTAACAGCTATAACCAGACATGCTAATTACCAAAATTACCTAAGTAATCAAATTAATTATCAAAATTAACACTGATATGAATACCAATTATTAAAATCAACTAACAGAAACTTATGAAAATTCTAGAATTATCAAATATTATGAACTCAAACAGATATTCCAACAAAAAGGGACGAAATTCAACTATTGGTAAAAGAAACGAAAGATAAGCTTGGAAAATAGAACAAAAGGGTGCAAGAAATCCAACAAATACATGCATGATAAAAAATAAGAAAAGAATAAAAAAAATTTAAAAAAAGAAAAGAGAATCAGAAACTCATCTATGTTCTTGTAATTATCTTGTTTGACCGCTAATTTTGTCACAAAAGTCCTTAGGGAAAGAAGAAAAGGACTTGGAGGCACCGTTTGTGAATTCTGACTCGCCGGGAAACTTCAAACACATATTTGAGCCACTACAGTTAGGTTTGGGACTCAAGACTCTAAGGATCGTGTAGAGGGAGTCAAGAAAGAGCTATGGTGTTATTTTGGGCTGGGTTGGGTGAGGTGTTGTTCGCCGGAGTTAGGGTTCCGGCGAGACAAACTTGATTATTCAAGACGATGGTGACATATCTGAAGGAAGTGAAGTATATGGGTGGAATCAGGGGTTCAAGGTGGTCAGGTAGTGTAATTTTGAGGGAGGTTGGTGGAGGTGACGTTTCCCGCCGGTAGGGTTCCGGCGGGGTCGGCGGGAAATGGGGCGGCTAGGGAAGAAGGAGGGTGAAAGGATAAAAATGTTTTTAGGTTTTTTTTAATTTGTATTGATATATTAAAAGACTATCAACTAATTACAACCGTTGGATTACACCAATTCGACGGCTCCGATTCTTTGGGCACTTAAACGACGCCGTTTCATTTATTATAGGCAGGCCACACAACCGTTGGATCTACAAGTTTCAATGGCTCAGATTAAACCTTCCCAAAACGGGGTCGTTTGGTTACATGGGGGCAGACCAGGCAGGGAATTTGGGCTGGATTGGGGCGTGTAGTTATTTGGTTTGGGCTGGGCGTATTCATTTGGGTTAATCCAATTTGGCCCAAGCTATCTCTTGTCTTATTTGTTATTATTTAATTTCCTTCTTTTTTCATTTTGTTCTCTTGATTTATTTTTTGTATTTTCTTGTATTTTACTCACTTTGTATTTTGTTTTCATTTTTGTATTTATTTTCTAATTTAAGAAATTAAACTAATTAGACCCTAAAAATCTTTTGTAGTAATTTCCAATTAAAAATGCTATATTTTTTATTTTTCCTTAAATTGTTCCGAAATGAATTAATACTAAAATTGTAAAATTAAAAATCCTAATGCATATGCATTTTTTTTTTGTATTTTTTAATATAAATTATTATGTAACTAATTATCACAAAAATGCAACAAATATCAACAAAAATTGTAAAAATAAAGAAAAATTATTTTGTTTGGATTTTAGAAATAATTTGCTTAGGGAAAAAATCACGTGCTCACAGGCACGACACAGAGATAGCCAATCCATCCCCAATATAACATCGAAGTCTACCATGCATAATAACAAAAAATCCACTCGGGTCTCCAGACCCCCAATAGTTACCATACATGATCGGTACACACATTCTACAACAACAGTATCGCCCACCGGAGTAGATACACGAACAGATGAAACAAGAGACTCATAGGATGTGTCAAAATAATGAGTAAAGTATGATGACACATAAGAATAAGTGGAACAGGGATCAAATAATACAGAGGCATCTCTTTGGCAGACTGAGACAATACCTATAACCACAACATCTGAAGCAATAGCATCGGGTCTAGCTGGAAGTGCAAAGAAATGGGCCTGACAACCACCTGATCGGCCTCCTCCTCTAGGGTGACCCCTAGCTGACTGACCTCCACCACTAGCTGACTGAGGGGGTGGGGAAGTAACTGGTGCTAAAGATAAAGGTTGACTCCTTTACTGGGATGACCCTCCTATAAGACGGGGACAAAATTTATTAATATGACCCAAATCTTCACAGTCGAAGCAACCCCTCGTAGCAATTGGCGATGGGGACTGAAGGGAGCCCCGTGCACTAGGATGGCCACTAAAAGAACCAGGCATAGATGAAACCTTAACTGATGGTGCTGGAGTCGAACTCCGAGCTAGAGGGGCACTGAGAGATGAGTGACTCTGATGTGAACTGTGAGAACCGTGACCAGAAGACTCACCATGGTGACCTGAACGGGCTGACTGAGCATGCCTGAATGAATGGCCTCTACCGTGTTGAAACTGGCCTCCTGAAGAAGAACCTCCAAAACTACCAGATCCCCGAGGCCTCTTGGCCTCTCTCTTCTCTCACTCATGACAATGAACTGACCCAATCTCTCTAGCAATGTTAACTACCTCCTCATATGAAACACCAGATCTCTCTCTCCGGTCAGAAAAATCTGCAGCTGATAGTTGAGGTCATCAACAAACCTCCTAACCCTCTCCCTATTCATGGGAACTAGCCAAATAGCATGGCGGGCTAACTCAGAGAACCTCATCTTATATTGTGTCCCTCCTGATACAGCGGCTCAAACTCTCTGCGCAACTCCTCCCTGCGGGAATGCGATATATACTTCTCTATAAAGAGAATTGAGAACTGATGCCATGTAAGTGGCGGTGTACCAACAGGCCTACGCCTCTCATAAGCCTTTCACCAAGTGAAGGTAGCCTCAGAAAACTGAAATGTAGTAAATGAGACCCCACTAGTATCCAGAATACCCGTTGTACGCCACATCCTCTGACACTTGTCTAAGAAACCTTGGGCATCCTCGCCCTCTACACCATTGATGTCGGAGACTGAAGTCTACCAAACCTCTCCAAGCGACGCTACTCATCATCAGGCATAACTGGAACCACAAAATCCTAAGCAGGTGCAACCGGTTGGACTAGTGGTGCCTCAGCTGTCTAGAGTCCCTGAATACCCTACTTGGGAGTACGGGCAACAGAAGTCTGTGTGCCGCTTCCAGCCTGAGAAGTAGTTGATGTGGTGGAAACTGTGACTGCATGAACAAGTCTAGTACACACAGTCATAATCTGAGCTAATGTCTCCTGAAGACCCGGAATAATAATAGGCACAGCTGGTGCCTGAACTGGTATTGCTGGAGCATCCCCAGCTAGAGCCTGATCATGAACTAAGGCGGTGGGTGGATCGACAAGTGTTTCCCTAACTCTGTATGGTCCATACCCCTGCCCCTACCACGGCTTCGACCGCGTCCTCGACCTCTAGTAGCCCCCGCTGGTGGTACTGGTGGACATCCATCTTGACCGGTAGAATGTGTCCTCACCATCTATGAGAGAATAGAATAACAGAAGTTTAGTACTCGGTTTAAAAGATTCGCATGACAAGTGTCACACCTCCTTTTTACCTACACCCCTGAAAGGGTATAAAAGGGAGTTTTTCCAATTAAAGGACAATCGAAACGGGATTTATTTAAAGGATTCAGAGTTGCCACTTGGGATAATTTTATGGTGTCCCAAGTCACCGATTGAATCCTGAATCGAGGAAAATATTGACTCTATTTAACAGTCCGCGCACCAGAAATCTGAGTAAGGAATTCTATTAACCCGGGAGAAGGTGTTAGGCATTCCCGAATTTCGTAGTTCTAACACGGTCGCTCAACTGTCATATTCAGCTTAAATTATCTGATTTTTAACAATTATGAACCTATGTGTAAATTTTGACTTTTTAACTGCTTTTATTCATATTTTTTAAGGGGACTGCAACGTTGTTAAAACACGTTTCGAACCACGTCACATAAATGCACCCGTATTTTTTGACATATTTTAACATCGTTAAGATTTGGATTTGGGTCACATAAATGTGCACCCGAGTTTAAGAAGGTAAAATTGTTAAATAACACACCTAAAGTAACTAACGCATTGTTAACTTTGAGGAACGCCATGGAAATTTGCTAAATAGTGTTGACGCCCCCCTTTTTTTCCTCGCAGAATCGGGTATACGAAATTTGAGAAGACAACTCTATTCCCGTTTGGGAGTTGGGTTTTGGATTTTGGAGAGTTGCCACCTAATGATTATAGTGCATTAGGACACTTTAAGAAGAATTAAAGATGAAAACCAGAGTTAGGTAAGGGCTTGAAATTATCCCGAGGGGAAGGTGTTAGGCACCTCTCAAGATCCACTAGTGTGGTTCTTGGCCATGCTACAATTGTGACTTTAAATGCAGGCAAATAGGTAAACAAGCAAGAATTGCAAATACGGGAAAACTGTTACAAATAAAAAATTTAAAGATGCTGAAATTTAGAAGATAACAGTTTTGCAATTTAAGAAGAGATACGCAATGAGGGGAGAGATCAAAAAATGATGCAAATAACTTAGGGAAATAAACAGAAACGGAAGTTTGAAAAAGGTTTTGGGAAACTTTTGAAAAATCTGAAAATAACAAACTAATAAAGAGGGAGGGGGTCCTAGGATTACACATTACATAGATCATTCGCACAACACTGGTAGCTGATTATACGTATAGTGTTATCGTGTAATCATCATCTCCATGTCTACCCTTCCCACACCGTTAAGGTATTAAAGCGCAGAACAGTATCGTTTACTTACCGCATGCTACTACCCGTCCCAATCCTATCAGTCCCGAGGGTATTAGGACTTCTAATCCTAAAAGGAAAAGAAAGGGATGGAGTTTTTATGGAGCTTAAAGGATAAAATTCTACTCGACATTCAAAACAAGTAGCAAGTAAGAGGGGAGAACAAACAATCATACAAGGCTCAAATGAACCCCAGAAATCAAACAATCATTCAGTTTAGCATGCCTTAACAAATACTGGTTTGGTCTTAGATTAAATTTAAGCAGCGAACGGACTGGTTCAACACATGTGTTTTAGGCAGAAAGTCTGCATTAGGCAACTCGGATACAGTTGTCAGGTATTAAGGTATTCAACACGAGTTATTTAGAAAAGTACTGATTTCAGAAGATAGGCTAATGAAGAAGAGTTTTTGAAAGAAAGAACAGACTGCTGACTTAGATTAGAAATAAGTTTTAAAGAAAATCAGCGGACTGTCCGGTTATAAAACACAGAAATAATTGTAAAGAATTTCGGAGAAAAGACAGAACTATTTGAGGAAAAAAGTAAGCTGCATAACTGTTTTAAAAGATGAGTTCAGGAAGACTAGAATTTAGTTGGAAAACGCTTAGGCAGAATATTAGAAAAGAAACCGTTTCAGAAAAGATGCAGATTTGAAAAACTCAACTTTTAGGACAAATGTACACTGATTCGAGAGAGTTTTATCAAAAAGATTAAGTCTTTTGAAAACGTTACTGAATTAAGGCGTTAAGGTCCAGTTAACAGATTATTATCTGACGAATTTGATGCGAAAACCTATAGGCATGATATCTACATTTGATTTTTTTTCAGAACCTGTTAAAGAATTTATGAAGAGATGACTGTTTTAATTAATCCTACAGTTTGACTAATGAATATGCATTCCCAATAGATATGATATCTATACATGAATTTTTAGAAAAACTTAGAATTCCTATAGGCAGGATCTCTACATGTGTTAGTTACAAAATATGAGCGTTAAATCCTATATGCATGCTTTTTATGTGATTTGCAGTATAGTTAAACATTAAACCCTATAGGCAGGATTTTTAGGTGACTTGCAGCATAATTAAATGTTAAACCCTATAGGCATGGCATCTATGTGATTGAATCAGAGATGTTAAACAGACCTATAGGCAGGATTTCTAGAAAAAGAGAGTCCCAAAGCATGATATCTACCCTTATTGATGCAAGAAAGTAAAACCCCTCCCACACTCTTTTACTATATTCCCCGAGTTTTTTTATACAAATTATTACAGACCATAAAATAGCTAATAAAAATACATCAAAAGCCAACAGCTAGATCCGAGCAGCCTAATTCAATCCTAATGTCCAATAACATGTGTTTAACCAACTCCGGGATCCAGATTTCCAAAGCCTTCTCATTATCCAGGGTGTTTCAAAGTTCCAAGGAATATCAGGGATCCCCGGCATTGCTTACACCCAAGATACCATTAGAATTAGGAACAGTGCAATGTGGAAAAGCTAGCTCTCAGGCATCCAAGTTTAGAGGGAACTCAGGGGTCCCAAAGCATGGCTTGCAAGAGATCTCTTGCAAGCTTATTGCTAGGAATAAGTGCAAAGTGAAAGGGAATTAGGGGGCCATGACAGGTGGTGATCATACCTAGCCATAAAGTAGGCTAGAACACCCCTGACCACTTGTTTAGTTGAACAAGTTAGGAGCAGACCTTTTGAAGGTCAGACCAAGATCTGGATAGTGATTAGGACACTATCAGACCCGAGTCTAGGGCTCAAGCACATAAAAGGGGAAAGGGAATGAGAATTGGTTGAGTTAGGGATTAAAAGAACCCAGTTCAGGATCATAGACAACAATATTGGAGTGTTGCTATGCCCTGAACAATAACTCACATGCAAAGGGGTAAGGGGTAAAGGAATTCATAAGGCATCAAATTCACAACAAACAAACCATTGTACACATAATTTAAATACTGAAGTGTAAATAAAAGGGGAAACAAATGGGCAGAATTAAACACATTGCTATTGAAGCATGTAAACCAATTGAGACATAACACTATAGAGGCAAATAATGCAGAAGAAAGCAAATAGTCCACAGCAATGCAAGTATCAGAAAGAGGGAGATTATAAGTGAATTGTGAACTCATATGGTGTTCTGGGTTCGTGTGATCAAAAAGAAGGGAGGAGAGTATATATAGTGTGAGAAACATGCAAAAATAAGGCAAGGATTGCAATTCAGCAGTAATTAGGGGAACAAGTGTCAATCAAATCAGTATCAAAGACTTCCTTTAATTAAGGAATTAAAACCAAACGGTAACATGCAAGTGCTAAATAAGGAAAGAAATCACATAGGCTGAATATGACTAATAAGGTAGTATTTCAAGCACAGTACAGGTGCGTAGCAGGTAATAGAGGATAGATTCATCAGACTCTAATTAAGGAAAGGTCTATAAGAATCCAATATCAATATTACCAAGGTAAGGGAATCAATCAACTTGAGTAAAAAGCAGGGTCGGAAGGAAAAATATTTCAAACATGTCCAAGAGACAAGGGAAATCAAGACAATAAAGGAAAGAATCAATTCAAGAGTGCAATCACAATTACACAAAGAAATTTGAAATCAGTCCACAATCACAGGTTATTTCGAGAAAGAAATTTAACCTATAAAGAGTGCACAAACACTAAGCATGTGAGGCTGGGTTTTAAAACAAAGAGGAGTGTCATGCATACAAAATTAGTGAGTAGAGGACTATAGGAACAAGGTAGTCATCCCAGAGAAGAGGGAATCATCAGGTAGCATGCAAAGGTCAGGTAAAAGGCCTTGTAAAGAGGTAAAAAAAGTTAAAATAAAACTTTGAAATTCAATCGAGCAGTATAGGAAAACACTTTAGGAATTCAAATAGATCCAAAGAGGCTAGGGTTTTGAAATGAAATACGTTTAGAAATAAAAACAAACAAACCACGTAACAAGTAGCCTCAATGACTCAAATGAGCCCCAAATTTTAGGGCTTTCACTAACAGTTAAATCTAGAGATGAAAGCAAGTAAGTGAGGCAAAAATAACAACGAAATAAATGCATAGACCATGAAAAGGACACGTACTTCACAGTTGAAAAAGGTCATGAGAATCATAATAAGAGGACAGTCATGCAAATAAAGTAGAAGATCTCATGAAGACAAGGTAGGAAAACCACAGTAGAAGAAACACGTGAAAATCAAAGAAACCCTAAATTGAAATCAAGCGATTTTAAATGGTAGACTTGGGGAAATCATTTAAAATGTAAAGTATAGCATAGATTCAGCATAGATCTAGGCAAACAAACAAAGAAGGAACCTTGAATAGCTTAGGTTCTTGGATAAAACCCTAGAGATGAGAAAGGCTTGGAAACAGGTCTGATCTCGAGTCGGAGAGGTCAAGAATCAGGCTTTTAGAGCTTGAATATGCCAGAGCATGGTCGGAGAGGCCATAGAACTACAGATATGAGAGGATCTAAAAAGCGAACCATCGATGTCAACCTTCAAAATCTCGAACAACCAAGGTCTAACGACGAGGGTGAGTGGGTATAAGCCATCCATGGCCAAGGCTGCCATGGATTCCGGTGGAGATGAGACAAAAATAGGCGGAATAAAGTTAGGGTTTCGGAGAGGGCTAGAGAGGATTTGGGAGATGAGGGTGGCTGTCTTTGGTAAAATGATTAGGGCTTTAGGGGTAAGGGTGAATTAAAAAAAAGGAAAGAATGGATTATGGCTGTTGATCAAAATGATCGACGGCCAGGATTTAAAAGAGGCCCGGACGGATTTAGGAATTGGGTCAAGGGGTCGGGTTAAAAATTAAAATTGGGTCGTTTAATTGGATTTGAAATTGGGTTGATTTTAGGCTAAAATTGAAATGGAATTGGGGTTATAATTGAAATGAAATGAGGCCAAAACTTAAATAGCCAATTTTCCCTTTTATTTTTATAAAATGATAGAAATGATTTTGAAATTAAATTCAAGGTACTGAATCAGTTAATGACATATAAATATTAATTTTAAAATACCGGAACCAACTTTATAATTATAAAATACTATAAAATCTTAAAGAGGCTAGTATTGCAATTATATGCAATTTAGTTTTAAAAAATACCAAACGAATTTGTAAAAATATGCAAAAATCATTTTAGCTATACTTTGATGTAAATATGATAATAAAAATAAATTACCCACCAAAATGATAGTTTTGGGAATAATTATCTGAACAAATAGGCCATAAGTTGGTTTAAAAAACATTAAAATGCCAAAACCCTTTGGTGTACTTATATATGCTATTTTGAAAGTATTTTGGGTATAAAATATATAGGGAAAAATTGGGTATCAATAGCTGCCCCTCTTTACCCGGGAAGGATGAAAGAGTTGTCGGGTAAAGATATGATGGCCAATTTTGACCGGAAGCGGCGTTTTGAAAAGATTTTGACCGAGCTCTGGTTTTTGAGCTGCCTATATATCCCTGGTCTTACAGGAATCAGGTCGTATGTAGTTCAGGAATCATTGACGGAACATGCCGATGGAGATTTGAAGGACGGATACGATGCTCGGGGGGAGGCAAAAGGTGTTTTGAAGTTGATAGGCTGCGGGAGCCGGGGTGGAATCGCTCCTGCTAAGAAGGCCGGTGCCAGCCGGTGTACCTGCAAGTGAGAAATATAGGCATATATTGTGCATAGACTAAAACATGATGCAAGCTCCCGTCGGACCATGAATACTGTTCTCGGACGGTTAGGATGACGTCTTTGGACCATGATGTCCTGGGCCATGAGGCGCAAAATTAAATGATTCGCAGGCTATAAAATGATGTCCTTGGGCTATGATAATGGTGCCTCCGAACCATGATACCTTTGAATAATGATGTGCAAGATATAAAGTGGGGTCTTCGGGCCATGGCATGGTGTTCTCGGTCTATGAAGATGATGCCTCCGAACGATGACGCCTTTGGATAGTTTGGCGATATTTCAGCCCATGAAATGCAATATTTGGCGGTATTTCAGCCGATGGAAAAGCGTAAATGGCGATATTCCAGCCGATGGAAATTTAAATGAGACAGGCGATGTTTCAGCCGATGCAAGAAATGTAAATGGCGATATTTCAGCCGACGGATAATTTAAATGTGGTTTGGAAATATTTCAGCCGATGCGAAATGTAAGTAAAGGTGGCAATTTTTCAGCCATGCAAGAAATGTAAATGACGATATTTTAGCCGACAGAAAAATTTAAATAACGTTTGGTGATGTTTCAGCCGATGCAAGAAATGTAAATGGCGATATTTCAGCCGACAGAAAAATTTAAATGAAACATGCGATATTTCAACCGATTGCAAGACGTAAGTAAAGGTGGCGATATTTCAGCCATGCAAGTGGAGGTAGAGCTTAACCTCGGAAGGCAGAAATGTAGCCTTATGCAGATAATGCAGGATGGAGACAATGCTTAGTCTCGAAAGGCAGAAAGGTAGCCTTATGCAATGCGGGGAAATACAGATGGAAATAATGCTTAGTCTCGGAAGGCAGAAAGGTAGCCTTATGCAATGCAGGAAATGCGGATGGAGACAATGCTTAGTCTCGAAAGGCAGAAAGGTAGCCTTATGCAATGCAGGAAAATGCGGATGTAGACAACGCTTAGTCTCGGAAGGCAGAAAGGTAGCCTTATGCAGATAATGCAGGATGGAGACAACGCTTAGTCTCGAAAGGCAGAAAGGTAGCCTTATGCAATGCGGGGAAATGCAGATGGAGACAACGCTTAGTCTTCGGAAGGCAGAAAGGTAGCCTTATGCAATAAGATAAAGCGAATAGTAAGAACAAAAAATTCTTAGCTAATAGCTGATCGTGATATTGCGGCTGCTGGGCCATTGCGTGCAGATAGAAAATGCGCATAGGCACAACGGTTCGATGCGGTTGCGTAACACGTTTGGTAACTTTGTAACTTGGGTGCCTACATCCAAAGAAAATTGTGAGTTTTGTAAAGGGGAAAGGTTAGTTCACTCTTCCGTGGCTTCCGACGTCGTGCATCATTGGGGTAGCGTTGCTAAACAGCAGATGTCATAGTCATGCATGTTTTAATAAATATAACGTAAGTGGAAAATAGTTTTGTTTAAATGAACCAACAACTGCAACGTGGCTCAAAACACTGCAACCTCTCTAGCTCCGGAATTTTGAGGGTCCCCCTCAAAATTCTGTCCCAGTTTACTGGGCTGGCACTTCTGACGGCTGCGCTGAACGAATGCAAGATTGACTTCAGAATTTTGAGGGTCCTCCTCAAAAATCCTGCCCTAGTTTACTGCAGTGACATCCTTGGTGATGAGCGGCTGAAGACCAACTTCGGAATTTTGAGGGTCCTCCTCATCCATCATATCTGATGATACCCAGCAAAACAATCACCAAAAGATTTCAACTCATGCTTGGCGCAGTTATCGATAAGAATGTGTATGTTTCGCAAGGGGAAGTCATCCTTGGGACTGGCCCGCTTGAGATCCCGGTAGTCGACACAGATTCTAACCTTCCCCTCCTTCTTTGGTACTAGCACGATGTTGGCTAACCATGTTGGATACTCGACCACATTGAGAACCTTAGCCTTGACTTGCTTAGTAACCTCTTCTTTGTTTTCAAACTCATGTCGGGTTTGAATTTCCCGAGCTTCTGTTTTACTGGCGGACAAGCTGGATCTATTGGCAACTTATGAGCTACAATGTCCGTTCTGAGGCCAGTCATATCATCATACGACCAGGCAAATATGTCCTCATATTCTTTCAAAAATTTCGTATATTCCTCCATTTCTGATGGCGACAAGTGAATACTGATGCGAGTTTCTTTGACATTCTCTGCATCTCCCAAATTAATGACCTCAGTTTCTTCCAGGTTGGACTTAGGTCTGTTCTCAAAATTCTCAACCTCTCTGATGACCCCTTCAGGTATTTCATCTTCTTCTGAATCTATATCCTTTTGTTGCATTGTTTCGTTGCAAGTCACAGTCGTTGGTTCATCGTCAAGATAAATAATAGTAATGCTGTATAAAATAGAGTAAATGATAGAGACAATAATAAGCGGGATATATATGATAAACTAAAATGCTTTGATTAAATTCAAAATTGTTTGAAACATCGGAGCTCTTTTCAAAATTAAAGACAGTGCGGAAAGAAAATCAACTATTAAAGTAAACTAAAAAAATATGATGCATGTTGCTTTTGTTTAGCCTTGCTACCCCAAAGCCTTGCGGGCCCTGACGGTCCTAATTGACCAATTGCTGAGGCGGTCTCCTTTGTTCACAGCTTGTATGGAAGGGCCTTCCTCCCCCTTCTCCTCAAAAAGAACACAACAGTCCATATCATCATCCTTTAGGAACAAATTCTTCATAGCTGCCAACGTTTCATCTTCTTCGGACCCATACATAGTATCTGCTGGCTGGAAGGTCTGCTCCAGGCTAGGTATCGGAAACTCCAATGGATAGTAGGGGCCGCACCATGGTGGCGACCAGTTCTGGAATTCTTTCCAAGTATAATCATACCCTAAGCCAAAGGTAGTGCTTTGCTTCTTCAGTTTGATGGGCTTAGTGATCCCCTAAAGATTTCTACCGAGCCCCTTTCCAGGCTCGTACCCACACCAATTCAGGATGCTTTCAATCTTGTTGTTCCACCACTTGTCTTTGTCTACAGCGTTGACCCTTTCAATATGGTGGTATGTCTCTCCGCCTATTTTCCTTCTGCCTCCAATCATCGGGATGGTCCGGCGATTATATATACACTACAAAAAAAATAACATTTAGCGACGGAAGTATTCCGTCGCTAACCATCTTATTTCCATTGCTAAAATGCTCGTTGCTAAGCTCATAGCGAAGGAAAATACAAAATCGTCGCAAATCTAGCGACAGATTTGCGAGGCAACATATTTGTAGCAAAGTTTAGCGACCGAAAAAATCGTCGCTATTTTGCTTCGTTTTGTCGCTATTTTAACTAATTTTGTCGCTACAATTCATAATAAACTTCGTCGTTTGTTCTTATTAGCAACGAAAGAATCCGTCGCTAGTTCTTCCTGCTTTTAGCGATAAGAATTTTTTGTCGCCAATCCGTCGCAATTTTTTTTTATATTTTAATTTATTTATCACTTGAAATGTACCATATTCAAGCATATTATAAAAATGCTATTAAATACATTTAATTAAAAGTGACTGATATTAATATACATTAACATTCAACAAGGTCCAAAATATATAGCATAATGCTTATAACTGTATCGTTAAGTACAAAACACCCACAAGTACAAACAATAAATTCTAAACAAATAGGCTAACTATGCAAGGATAGAGAGTCATGATCATCATCAGAACCCAATGCATGAACCTCATCAATGTCAGCGAAGAGGTAGGAACTGTAGGAACCCAATGCATGAACCTCATCAATGTTAGCGAAGAGGTAGGAACTGTAGGTAGAACATCTGATGGATGGTTGGTAAGATCAATTTTGGCTGATGCGAGGGTAAAGAAACAAATTCGCGTATCCACTCAACAATTACAAGAACTATATGATATGTCAGTACAAGAATCAGTCGTGTCACTTCCAAAATCTAGATTCCCTATCGGTGTTGATTGAGCATTTGAAGGTGTTGCTGAGGATATTGCATCAGATCCAAAAGAGTCACGAAGATTCGGCCCATAATAGCATTTTTCTTGAGATCCAAGACCATATATTCTTCTTTTCTTTTCTCCTCCCGCAACTTCATAATATATTTTACACTGATAAATATCAGATTCTGCATTGTTAGCCAACCTTATCATACTTAATATATGTGGGAATAAGCCACTTCTTCAACCAAGCCTCGAAGGATTTCCGCATTGTTAGCCTATTAAGATGTGCAAATAACAATAACATATCTCAATAACAATATATCAAAAATAATAGTACAAGCATGGACTAACTAAGTGGGAGAAATAGTAAGAAGCGTCTGCGACCCACAGGTACTGTACTACCTCGGCCTCTCCCTCGAGGCATATTACCAAAAATATTATAAAACTAAAGAAGGATATGATACAATGCATATCTAATTGTACTATTCATCTAAATTTTATTATCAAACAGCAGCTTATACCACTTATACTCACTCTTATACCACTTATTAGTAAATTGTATACTCACTCTTATATAGCTTAGTAGGTGGTGATGGCACATGCCAGCATGGGACCAATAGTGTAAAAGCTGGATTGATTAATTATAATCAGCCCAAGCCATTCTTTGCCATTCCAAAAGCACAAAATGAGGAGAGTTTTGGAGCACAAGCAAGTAACACCAATCAATTCCGTAAACTCTATAACATAGAAAACAAATTATGAAACTGAACTATAAGAAGCACATTGTTACTGAATATTTATCAGGTTATGTGAACTATTCTAAAGCATGCGTTGCGAAGCAAATAATGAGCAAACCTGAGCAATTATCATCTTACACATTAGAGTGAAATGGCATATCAATAATTTCCCTCTAAACTATGGGGTAAATAAGAAAATTCTCATCAAATATTTATTGGTACCTTATTTTCGACAACGGGAAAAACTAAAACCATTATCTTTGCGCTCTTCATTGATAGTGTAAGAAAAATTTCTAAAATCAATAAGGGAAAGAGAGAGGGGGGGATATCCCTCTAGGTCTGCCCAACCTCCTTTTCATCAAAGATTACCACCATAAAATATTATTGTGATATATAAAAATTGGCATAAAAAATTAAAACCATGACATCTATTACAACAATGTCAGGTGGAATTAAATATGCTTTACAAGATCATAACTGCAACAAAATCAAAATTAAGTTCAAGCATGGAAAAGACCCTATTAAAGCACACAAACTCAATTCTAATATTAGACTTATTTGTAAAATTATATCCAAATAAAAATTTATGGCACAACTTGTATAGTATTAGCAGTCAAAAAAAATTCATCCCACATTTCATGAAAGCCCCTAAGTGCAATGAAGGACCAAAAGAACTGCCCAATTCATTAAATAGTCATTTAAACGACAGGAAAAAAAATAGTCTAGAAGTACAATGAAGGAAACCATAATAGTCAAAAGCATCAACACCACTTGACAATAAGGTGTTACCCTTTAGTACCTACAAGATTCGCCTCCCATTTGGCACATACAGGACTCACCTCCCATTTGGCACCTACAGGACTCGCAGCCTTCGATTTAGCATACATCAACCATGAAATTGCATTAAAAACACAGTTTTACCACTCGATTTAACACACACTTGCCATAATATTGCAAAATTAAAAATCATATAGAGAACCCAAAAGAAAATCGGGCATAAATTAAAAGAAGTGAAAAAGGATCGGGGGAATATCATAAAAGAACCTACAACAATCACTGAACTTCAAAATAAAACCAACAATGATGAAGAGGACCTAGAAGAAACCCAAAATGGAAAAAGAAGGAAGGAAAAAGTAGAAAAAACATAAGTGCAAAATTGATTGAACACATACCTGCAACTGGATTTGTGCGCGAAGTGAATCAGATGTTAGAATCAATCTCAAAATCTAAATTAAAGGAAAACTTAAGAGATACGTGGGAAACAAATGAAGGAATAAGATATCGTGGCTAAGAAAGAATTGGAATCTAGATATCTATGTTCCCATTGCCCAATTTCCAAAATCTACAACAAAAGTTTTTGCCCAATTTCGAAATTTCTTATATTTGCTATCAGATGTCTATGTTCCCATTGCATATGAGCATTAGATATAGGCATAATTTGTTGTATTGGAAGGAAGAAACTCACAGTGAAGATGAGAGCAAGTGGCGACTTTGATAGAGAGGAGAGAATATGGTCTGTAGGAAGATTTGTGCCCTAAATAAACTATAAAAACTAGCAACGAAAATAGCGACAGATACATTTCTGTCGCTAATAATAACTTAAAAATTTATTTTTAAGAATCTAGCGACGGAATTTCCGTAGAAACTAATTTTGGAAATTTTTTCTAAGTAAAATAAAGGCAGTGACAGAATTTCGTCGCTAATTTCGTAGCTATATTTTAATAATTTTTGTCGTCCCATTTTTGTAGCTAAATTTGTAGGTAAAATAAAGGCTCCAATTTTTAGCGCCAATTTTTAGCAACGGATATATATATTTGTCACGAATCCATCGCTATATTTCATACTAAATCTTTTGTAGCTTATTTGGCGACAAACTATCAAATTCGTCGCTAATCTGTCGTTATGTAGCTACAAAATATGGCTTGTCACTAAAATTCATCGCTAAATGCTATTTTTTTTTTAGTGATAGGGTTACTACCATCACCATGAATGATCACCTCTTGGTGGTTCTATTCAAACTTTGCCGCCTGATGCAGGGTCGATGCTACGGCTCCAGCAGCGTGGATCCAGGGGCGTCCTAACAACAAGTTGTAGGATGTCGGGATGTCTATCACTTGGAAGTCGACGTCGAACCATGTTGGACCCATTTGCAAGCACATGCTAATTTCTCCAATAGTATATCTTTGGGATCCATCAAAGGCTTTGACATTGATAGCCCCATCTCTGATCTCGTGTAGGCCTTTCCCAAAAGTTCTGAGAGTTACAAGTGGACAGATGTTGAGGCTTGATCCCTCATCGATTAGAACCCTGGTGATGAAATAATCTTCGCACTGCACGGTGATGTGCAGTGCCTTGTTGTGGCCCAAGCCTTCAAGCGGCAATTAGTCTTCATGGAAGGTTATTTTATGGCTCTCCAACACTTGCCCCACCATGTTCGCCATCTCACCCCCAGTTATATTGCTAGGCACGTAGGCTTCGCTCAGTATCTTCATTAAGGCATTCTTGTGAGCGTCTGAACTTTGTAGAAGAGCCAGGATAGATATCTGTGCCGATGTTTTGTTCAACTGTTCAGCGACCGAGTACTTATTAGCCTGTATTTTCCTCCAAAGATCTTTGGGTCCTGTATCAGTGGGATGTCCCGGGGCTTGCTTGCCGGACCCAGCTAGGTGCTCTAGGGTGTAAACTCTCCATGTTCTAGTCATTCCTTGTGCGGCAAATGTTTCTCCTATCTTTGTCTTTCCTTTCCTCCTAGATTCGACAGTGTAATCCCATGGTATGGCATTTGAGTGGAATGGTGTCATGTCAGTCATTGCCACCGGAATAGGCACCCTTGGTGGTAACACAACAACTTCAAAAGGTGTAGGTGCCTTTGGAACTCCAAATTCAACTTCGATTGGCCACGATGCCTTTGCAGAAGGAGGTGATTCAAATTCAAGAGGCATAGACATACTCACTTCATCGTCCGTGGAGGGCTGATTCTGCACAATAATTGGGTTAAGGGTAATTGTCGGCTTCTTTGGTTCATCCCCTTCAGCAATCAAACCTATTGTCCCTTTGGGGTCCCAATCATCCTCGATCTCGATCATATTAATGTCTCCACCTTCGTGGTCAGGCAGGGGGTTGTTACGAACATTAGGAGCGGGCTCTTTTGATACAATGACCTTATTATCGATCAGGGTCTGAATCCTATCTTTCAACGAACGGCACTCGTCAAGGGTGTGTCCTTTCATGCCGGAGTGATACGCACAGGTCTTGTTGGGTTTCACCCACTGGGAGGGATTTTCTGGAGGTTTGGCTAGAATAGGAGTGATGTAACTAGCAACTTTGGGTCTCTCATATAGCTGGTCAATTGGTTTTGCGATGGCTGTGTATTGTCTGGGAGGTTTACGGTCAAAATTTGGTCTGGATCTTGGAAAATTTTGACGGGTGGGTGGTGATTGATAGTGAGAAGGTTGAGCATTATAATCTTGGTAAACAGGTGCTGGTTGAGAGTATCTGGGTGAGGTGGGTTGATATGTGAGAGGTGGAGAGGACTGGTAAACGGGAGGTGGATAAGAGGGTGCGGGTGCTTGGTAATTTGGGATAGGCTGATATGTAAGTGGAGGTGATGGGTAAGTGTGGTATTTTGGTGGTGATTTGCCTCCCTGTGCGATCATCACGACACTTAAATCTTTCTTCTTGGACGCGCCACCAGTTTGTAAAGCTTTATTGGTGTCTTGCAATGCTTCAATATTTGTTACCATACCATTCTTGATGCACTCTTCGATTCTTTCTCCGAGTTTGATGATATCAGAGAATTTTTGACCCTCGATCAGCATCAACCTTTCGTAATATTGGGGATCCTGAGCCCGAACGAAGAACCTATTCATTTGCTCTTCTTCCAGGTCTGGCCTGAACTTTGCAGCTTCTAACCTCCAACGAGTAGCATACTCGCGGAATGTTTCGGTGGGCTTCTTCTTCAAATTCTGTATGTAGAACACATCCAGTGTGTTCTCCGTATTGAAACAGAATCTATCCATAAAGTCTGATGCCATGCCTACCCAACGCGTCCATTTCCCGGGGTCCTGACTGATATACCAGGATAGCGCATCTCCCTTCAAGCTTCTCATGAAGAGTTTCATGCTGATTTTCTCGTCTCTTCCAACCCCAAATAACTTGTCGCAATAGGTCCTCAGGTGGACTCTAGGATCTCCGGTTCCATCGAACATTTCGAACTTGGGAGGTTTGTACCCCTTCGGAAGTTCTACATCTTGCTGAATGCATAAGTCTTCATAGTTCAGCCCATCAATTCCTTTGCTACCTTCGACACCCTGGACCCGGCTAGTTAATTTCTTGAGTTCTGTCGCTAAGTTCCTAATGAGGGAGTCCTTGTCATCAGACTCAGGTGCATTTGAGATGGGTTGGGCGTAGTAGGGCATAGTATCCATGTAAATAGGAGTGTTGTGGAGATGGTCATTTGTGGTGTTCAGTGGCTCGGGGATGAGTAATGGAGGGTTGTTGCATGTGTTGCGGGTTTGGACGTGAGTAGGTTGTATTTGTAGTTGCGGGGTGTTTTGTGGAGGTGCGGGATTCTGGGTGTTGACATCAGGAGCAGCAAGAGAGAATGATAGGCTTGCCAAGTTCCAAACTTG